>PITB01021993.1:0-28067 GCA_004024585.1 Paradoxurus hermaphroditus | reverse complement strand
GCTGGAGGCCAGAGGTGGGGGTGGGCAGGGAGGAGGGTGACGGGGTGGGGCCGGGCTTCTGTGATTAGGGCTCCTCCCAGAGTGTCACTGGTGTGCTTTTACCTGTGCCTTGATGCTTGTTTCTCTTCTGCAGAATTAAAACGAGGAATTTCCCAGGACTTGGCTTCTTCCCCCAAATTAGACAGATACAAAATAGCAAGACAATTAACGGAAAAGGCCATCAAGGTAAATGCCCTTTGGGGCTTGGGGGGGCAACCTTTTTTTAAAGTTTTATTTATTTAAGTAATCTCTACACCCGGTGTGGGGCTCGAACTCACCACCCTGAGGTCAAGAGTCGCGTGCTCTTTGGACTGAGCCTGCCGGGCACCCCAAGGAGGGGGCACTTTTTAAACGTGGAAATGTGTTTTGGGATTTGGAGAGGGAGTGGGGCAACCCACTCCTTTGATGCCCTCAGCTTCCCCACCGCCCGCGTCTCCACCAGCCGCCGTTCTGCCCTGGCCCACCAGCGCCGGCCCCCAGGTGGAGGGGATTAAGGAAAGTGCTGGCTTGACCCTTGCTCAGAAGGCCAGGCGCATAGGGCCTCCGAGAAGTTCAGCCAATCAAACAGGAAACCTGCTTCCGAAGCGTGAGCGCACGGCTCACGTGTAACCGGCTGGGTGCACCACGCATGCTGGGCCAGACCACAGCCACCGCACTGTGATGGGGAGCCTGCCTGGTCCTGGTGGCCCCCAGGGTGCTCTCTGGGATTTCATACCAATGGAGCCAAACCAGCTCATTACTTTTCAGGTTTTTTACTCAAACCTAAAAACATGTGAACACTTAGGGTCGCAAACGTCCCCTCTAAGTAGTGCATTAGCTGACTTCACAAGCTTTGTTTTTTTTGAGAGAGTGCAAGTGGGAGAGGGGCAGAGAGAGAGAGGGAGTCAGAGGATCAGAAGCAGGCTCCAGGCTCCATGCTGACAGCAGTGAGCCCGATGTGGGCCTGGAACTCACGAACCGCAAGATCACGACCTGAGCTGAAGTCAGATGCTCAGCCGATCAGACGCCCCTGATTTCACAAGATGTGGTTCGAAGTATTTTATAATCCATAGCGTTCCTTTTCCTTGATTGTGGGATACTTAGAAGCAAAGTTAATGTCCAGGCTTACGGGGGTTTTCTGTTTGTTTGTCACTGGTTTCTAGCTAGGGTGCGCTGTGGTTGAAGGTGTGATCTGCGTTGACAGGTGTTCCGACTTGCCGCGTGCCCATGTAGAGAGCGCTTACGTGGAAGCCGACGCGGAGTTCTCCCGTCGGAGTCCTCGGGGCTGAGATGGTTACGCGCTCAGATCTCCGAGTCGTATCGAAACCGTTGGTCTGTGTGCTCGTCACTGACTGAGAGAGAAGCTTGTAGACACGGTTTTCACCGGAGACTCCTTCATCCTGGGGGAACGTCACTTTGGCTCTATGCTGTGACAGCCCCCTGAGTAGCTGCGCACAGAAGTACCTTTCTGGTGCACTGAATCCTTTGTAAATTATGGGATGATTTCCTATAGGGGTTTATTTGTCTCAAAGGATATTTCGTCTCTCATCCTTTCATGTTTTACCTGTCTGTAGGCTCAGGCTTTTGATTTTCTCTTGTAAATAGCACAGACTGAGGTTTTTAAAAATCCAGCCTGGAGCTCTTGCTGTGTTTATCCGTAACTCAGCCCTGTCGTCCTTGGGCATACCGATGCGTCCCCGTCTCCTTCACTCACTCCCTTTGTCCTGGCTGCCTGGCTTCCCCCTCATTTCGTGCCTCCTTATGGACCAATGACTTCTAAATTCCACCTCACCTCTCTTAAATGTTACAGATCTTGTACTCTGTTTTTCTTCCTTTTGTAGTTTCCCGAGGAACTGTATTCTGTCGATTAAAATTAATCAGCTTCTCTAAGGTTGTTCAATTTGACTATATCAAGCCCGGTGTCGGGGTGGCCAGGAGGTCTTGCTGGGGCACAGGGTGCTGGCACTCTTGCCAGGCGGTCCTGTTCCCTGCCCGCCTCTCCATCGGAACAGCCCCTCTGTGGCCAAGTTTGTCCACATCCCTCTGTCCTGGTGCACAGCCCTGTGGGTGGCGAGGGCCAGCTTTGGACAGATAGTTTTTCTGAGTGGAAGGAGGCTCAGAGAGGCCCTCTGACCCACTGGGTCTGTCATGTGGGTGCTGGAACTTGAACTCACAGCTTCTAGCCCCAGGCACACGCTTTATCGTGTGTGTTCCTGGGCGTCGGTGTGCAGGTCTTCCTCGTGGGAACTACAGGATGTGTTAGCTATCAGGGCTGTGTAACAAATCACCGTGAAGTTAGCTGGTTAGATGTTTGTTATCTCACATCTTCTGTCGGGTTAGACCCTCCACTCGGGGTCTCTCAAGGCTGAAATGAGGCATCAGCTGGGCCGGGGTCTCATCCGGAGGCTCCACTGGAGAAAGATTCACTTCCAGGCTCCCTTGGCCTGTGGGCAGGATTCACTCCCTTGTGGCTGTAGAACTGGCTTCTCCAAAGCCGGCAACGCGGAGGAGGCCTCTCCTGCCTTCAATCTCCACCTTCAGGGAAGCCCTGGACCCCTTTTAAGAGGTGCATCTGATTAGGTTAGGCCCACAGGATAGTCTGTCTTTTGATTAATTCAGTCAACTAATTAGGAACAGCAGTGAGTTTGAGCCACTTGTCCTCCTGCCTTGCCCTCTCTGCCTGCTCCCACAAAGTCGTGAGGCCACCCTCTGTGACCCTACCAGGTCGATGTGTCCAGGCTGTGCCCTCAGCAGCGTGGGTCCCAGGGACTCCAGCATGACCACTGATCTCCCGTACCCCAGCTGGGAAGGCCTCGGTACCCTCCACTGGCTGCCATCTCCCTGCTGGTGGCCAGGCATCTGCCTTCATTCCCACAGTGACTGGAGGAGTCCCCAGGCTCCCTGGTGCTGGCACTCCTGTCCCTCAGGCCCTTCTTATGTGGGTGAAAGGCTCCTCCTTCTCCTCTCTCCTCCAACCCCGGGCACCCACCCCCTCACCCCCAAGCATGAGGGCCTGTTGGAGAGAGAGCGTAGAGTGCACGCCCCTGGGGTCCTGCCGCCCCCAGCCCACCTTCCAGGCCCGGACCTGCCCTGAGCTGGGGATACGCCCCCTGGTCCCACTCGTGCTGGGCCTCCGAGCCTTTGTGCACGTGAGGCCCCTGTGTGCAAGGCCCACGAGGTGCACACACACGGCAGAGGAGGGCCCAGACCCATGCCTGTGTGTGTGCGTTTCTGGGTGTTTACGGGTGTCTTCCTTGGAGCGGGGTGGGCGTCATCCCGCCGCTGGCGCAGTCTGTCTGTCCCGCCTGCTCCGAAGGCTCCTCTCATAGAGAATTAGCCGCCTTGCCTTTCAGTTCCTGAATCTAAAACATGCTCTTGCGATTTGAGGAAAAGAAGATCTTCTCCATCTGCGGGCACTACCCAGTGATACGGGCCGCGCTCCGAAGAAAGGGCTGGGTGGAGAAGAAGCTCCACTTCCTGCCCAAGGCGCTCCTGAGTGCGGGTGACGACAGCGCGGGGGGGACCGGTACGGTATCAAAGGCGTCTTGTCTCTCGTGTCAGGCGCGCGTGGGCGTGCGTGTGTGTCAGAGGGCCAGAGCGAGTCACGCTGCCGGCGGCCGCTGTTCCCGCCACGGGGGCTGTGACCTGGGCCTCCGCCCCATGTGTCCTGGTGACCACACACTGTGCCCTGTGATCTGGTTGCTTCTCAGTGACCCATTGCCCACGCCAGGCCTCCTCCTCCTGGGTCTGGCCGGTTGCCAGGATCCTTCAGCGGCCGCCCCGCCCCGCCCTCCTCCGGCCTCTCCCAGGCCCGCCCCGCCCGAGGCCCCGCCTCCCACTGCACAGACAGCAGGTGCACCCTCGGGCCCTGGGGTTCTGCGCAGGCCTGCTCCCTCCGTCAAAACCCAGTCACCCGACCCCATCCTCCCTGCCCGCTCTCCGTCACGCTTGCCCCAAGGCCAGCTGCCCCCTGCCCCGCCCCTCCCCTGGGGTCCCCCACCCTGACACTGTGCCCGGCGGAGGGGCCGTGCCGCCGACGCTCCGACGGCAGATGTGGCCCGAGCCCCCTGAAGGTTGCTGAGGAGTCGCGAGTGCCCTGTGACCGCGGGACCCTGTTGCACTGACGGCTCTCCGGCGTCGTGTTTGCAGAATATAACCGTGCCGAAGGCAAAGAAAACCAGGAAGTGGCTCCGGAGAAGATAGACGACATCCACGATGTGATGGTAGGTCCCCCGCCTCCTCATACTGTCACCTTCCCCGTGTCCGGGGGACAGGCGACAAAGCCAGTAAGGCCAGGCTGCAGGACGGGTATGCGTGCACTCGCTGGTGCGCATACCTGCATGCGCTTGTGGGGGTGGGGCGACTGTGCG
The DNA here is from genome assembly GCA_004024585.1 of Paradoxurus hermaphroditus. Classification (NCBI taxonomy): domain Eukaryota; kingdom Metazoa; phylum Chordata; class Mammalia; order Carnivora; family Viverridae; genus Paradoxurus; species Paradoxurus hermaphroditus. Next base: position 23,679 of record PITB01021993.1, on the reverse strand, counting down.
GTGCTCTGTGTGTTCATGTGCACCTGCTGTCCTGTGCGTGTGTGGCGCGTGCCTGTGTGCGCGTGCCCATGTGCTCGTGTGTGCACTCACGTGTGCCCTGTGTGTGTGCTCATGTGTGTCGTGTGCGCCCACTCTCCTGTGTGTCTGTGTGGGCCCGTGCATGCACTCGTGTGCATCTGTACATGTCCACGTGCGCGTGTGTGCCCTGTATGCGTGCTTGTATGTGTCCAATTGTGCGTGCGTGTGCTCAGTGACAAGCTATGGCTACAACTCTGTGGAAACTGTGGGAAAGGACCAGAGCAGGCAGGAGGGCACACGGGCCATTCAGTGAGGGCATGATGGTGCGGACAGGGGTGTGCAGGCCGGCGGTAGAGTCGAGGTCCGGTACAGGGCCAGGCTCGTGGGGCCTCGCCCAGGTCAACGGGCAAGGTCGGCGCTGAAGAAGCAGCTGTGGCGACAGCACAGGGAGACCATGCCCCTGTGGTGACAGCACATGGGAAGTGGGCCCGGACTCGGCTGCGCACTCGAAGCTGCAGAGTTGGCTCGGGGACACTGGGGAGGGGCCGTGTGTAGCAAGGGGGCTGAAGGTCGAGGCCCTGCTAAGACGGGCTGTCCCACACTTGAACAAATGGGAGTTGCGCCAGAAAGTGGCAACAGAAGCTAGCCGTCACTCTGGAGCAGGAGGGGAGGCCCCGCATCCAGCAGGGCCTGGAGGAGGCCTCGGGGCGCAGGTGTCTCCAGCCTTCCAGACGAGTAGCACAGGATACACATTTCAAGTGTCGCTGGAAATCCGATTTCCCTCACTCTCACTTTCACCCCAACACCCAGTCGTGAAGCTCGGACGTTGGTACTGACGAGGGCTCTTTCCTTGCCAGTCCAGGTTGGTAAAAAACGAGACGCCGTACTTCCTCTGGACCATCAAAAGGGACGTCATCGACTACCACAGCTTGAGCTCCGACCAGATGCTGAACCACTACGGAAAGACGGCGTCCTTCACCACCAAGGTGGGCGGGAGGGCTTGGGGGGAGGTTGGCGGCAGGTGCAGAGCCGCGCCTTGTCTCCTGAGGCTCCAGTGGCCCTGAGGCGGGAGGACCGCGTGGTGACTGGTCCTCCCCGGGACTGCTGCCTGCCTAGAGGCCACACTTCACAGTGTCAGTGTCCAGCATCCCTCGGCGTCTGCCCCCTGGTGCTCCCAGGGCCCCAGTGTCCAGCGTCCCTCGGCGTCTGCCCCCTGGCACTCCCAGGGCCCCAGCGTCCAGGGTCCCTCGGCATCTGCCCCCTGGCGCTCCCAGGGCCCCAGTGTCCAGGGTCCCTCGGCCTCTGCCCCCTGGCGCTCCCAGGGCCCCAAGTGCCTTGTGCCCTGTGACTCTCTCTGGGCACAAAGGCTAAACCCCAGGCAGGGCAGGTGTAGGCTCTGCACCCTGGAGGGGCTCTGGATCTCAGGGAGAGCCAGGCCACTGCTCCTGCCCTGGGGCTTCCAGCACCTCCTGGCACCCCCTTTCAGTCCCACGGCTCCATCCCTGTTACTCCAGGGGCTGAGGTTCAGGAGTGGGGTCAGCCCAGGGTGGACAGGCCTGCATGTATCCTCTCGGGAGAGGCTGGGGAGAGGGGCTTCCTGGCAACAGGGACGACACGGAGGGTTAGGGACGAGGCTTGCACTCCCCCAGGGCTCCCTGTGGGGTGCTGGCCCCTGTACATCCTCGAGAGGCCTCCGCCGCTGACCCCCTTCAGGGTGTGGGCCAAGCCTGCAGGTGGCCCAGTCGGGCCAGGAGTCCCGCGAAGGCCCCTGGCAGAGCAGCCACCAGCGTGCGTGCCCAGTAGCCAGCGGGCACTGCATTTCATGGCCACTTGTATGTTTTTTTCCCATCGGGGCAACGAGCTGGACCCTGGGGTGCAGGACTGTGGGCCAGGTCTGTTTAACGACCAGTATTACTTTTGTGGGGCCGGCGGTGAGTGTGCCAAGAGCTCGCTCCCTCCTTTCCTGGGGCCTGGGCCCAGCACCATCTAGGGGCCTGGGAGGTGAACGCAGGACCTACCACCCCTGTGTCCTCAGGTGGCCCCGGCTGCACATCGGGTCACCCTGCCATCCGAACCAGCTGGCCACGGGGCAGGAGGGACTGGGAGGCCGGGGAGGGGTCCGCTCCAGGCTCCCACCCTCCCCCCCGAGAGCCGCTTGGAGCTGGTGCTGCCAGCCGGGCCCGTGGGCGTTCAGGCTGGCCTGAGAGGACCGGCACTCGGCCCGCGGGGGCCTGACGTGCCGCTGTCTCTGGAGATCGGGCTGTGTGTGAACATGCGGAACCTGCCGTGGTACGTCCAGGCCAACCCTGACTCCTTCTTCCCACGCTGCTACGGCCTCTGCACCGAGAGCGAGAAGCAAGAGTTCCTGGGTAAGCCAGGGGCAGGAGGCGAGACCACATGGCGTCAGGTGGCTGGGACCCCTCGGTGGCCCACCCCCTTGCCGAGGTGGCTACAGAAGCCTTTGGGAGGGAGGTGGGCTGGGCCACAGCTGCAGGGCTGGGACTGGTCCCGTCCCAAGGCCTAGGGGCTCAGCTCCGTCTCACGTGGTGAGGGCCAGTCCAGACGCTTCCGTGGGCAGCAGCTGTAGGGCGGGAGCAGGAGGCTGACGGAGGCTGTGGAGCCAAGTGACAGTGGCTTGGTTCTGACTGGGCTTCTGGGAGAGGCTGGCGTGGGACTGGTCCTGTGGGCGGCAGGCTCTGGCCCGGGGACAGAGGGAGGATTCCTGCCGAGAGAGGAGAGAGGTGAAGGGCAGGGCAGGTGAGCACTGCCCATTTGAGGGTGACTCGTATTTCCCGAGCACCAGTCCGGGGGCCGCGGAGACGTGGCATTGCCGGCACCCCGCCGTGTGTCCTGGCCCGGCCCCGGCCCTGGGGCTCCCAGAGCTCACGGCTGCAGGCAGGACCAGGCAGAGTCCGTGGGGGCTGGAGGTGAGAAGTGTGGGGGAGGAGAGGGTGGTGAGCAGTGGCCTCTCAGAGAGGGGGCGCTGGGCGGACCCAGAGGGCGGGAGCCCCGAGGGGACCGGGCTGGAGCAGGCAGTGTGCCTGTGTGTCCACGGGCAGAGGGGTTAGAAGTCAGCGGGCGAGCTCAGGGTATTCGTTCTGGTGACCAGGAAGGCTCAGGAGAGAAGCTCCGGGGCCCTGGGGTAGCTGCGGAAGGGAGCGCAGCTTCCGGATGACAGTGTGGGAGTGTCTTGCGGACCTCCCCGAGGGCACGGGTTGGGGTGAGCGTGGGCTCGCTCGCGGGGCTGCTAGCCTCCTCTCCTGGCACGAGACCGCCCTCAGAGCCAGGCCAGCCCCAAGCCCGGGTCCGAGGGACCCAGAGCTGCCCTCTACGCGCAGCCCCTCAGTCCATGCACGCCGGGAGCTGTGGAGGCCAGCGTGTCCAGGGAGGTCGAGAGAGGCTGCTGGGATGAGCAGGGTCCTAGCGTGTCTTCGGGGGTCTTCTGTCCTCTGGTGCAGGGCTGAGGACACAGGAGCAGGGAGAGGCGGTGAGGGTGTCCATGCACTGTGGCCCCGGGTGGGGGAGGGGTGAGCAGGAGAGAGGCAGGGAGGGGGTGCGCGGGTTCTGCTTCCGGGCCTGTTGACAGGGCCCACGAGAGGCCAGGGAGGAGGGAACGGCCCCCTGGAAGGCAGCGAGGGCAGGAGGCGGGGCCTGTGGGGCGCCTGGGCTGAGGACAGCTGGTGCCGGCCGAGGTCCCTGGTCCCCGGCGCCGGCAGAGGGGGCGAGGCCTGGGTGTCCTTTCAGACGACTTCCGGCGGACAGTGGCCTCCAGCATCCTCAAGTGGGTGGTCAGCCACCAGAGCTGCTGCAGCAGGAGCGGGCCCGGCAGCAGCAGGGAGGCCGGCGACGGCGGCCCCGGCGACAGCGGCCCCTGCGGCAAGAAAGGTGCGTGTGGGCCGAAGGCTGCGCCGTGCAGGGAGAGCGGTGCAGGTGGGGCAGTGAGGCGGTGTCGTCCCTCCCGCCGAAGAGGGTGACGGGGAATGGCTTTCCTGTGTGGTGCGGAGCCACCAGGGCGTTAGGCCCGCGAATCCCAAACAAGTTGTTGTATTGTCGTTCGCTTCGATAGGGCAGTTTTGGATTCACGGTGAACTCGAGCAGAAGGCACAGGGATTTCCCATAGGCCCCCAGAGCCGCCTCTGCCGTCGGCGTCCCTGCCAGGTGGGGCCTCTGTTATGACAGACGGCCCTGCATGGACACGTCATCACACAGAGTTTGTACTGAGGTGTGGTCTTGTACGAGGTGTGGGTCCCTCATTACGGTCCAGACACAGCACTTCCACCGTCCCGACGGCCTCGTGCTCTGCCCATCCGTCCCCACCCCCCCACCCCTGCCCACCACTGGGCCTTTTACTGTCGCCGTCATTCTGCCTTTTCCAGATGTCATACGGTTGAAATACGTAGCCTTTTCTGCTTGGCTTCTTTCACTCAGGGATACGCATTTAAGTTTCCTCCAACCTTTTTGTAGCTTGGGAGCTCATTTCCTTTTAGAGCCAAGTAATACTCCATTGTCTGGACGGCCCGCCGCGTGGCTGACTTATCCATCCACCTACTGAAGGACGTGTTGGCTGCTTCCGAATCTGGGCAGTTGGGAGTAAAGCTGCTATAAACCTCTGTGTACAGGGTTTTGTACAGCTGTAAGTTTTCAGCTCGTTTGGCTCAATACCACAGGGCGTGATCGCTGGATCGGTGGTAAGAGTACGTTTAGTTTGGTTAAGACACCGCCAAGCTGTCCTCTACTTGGTGGCCGCGCCACTTTGCATCCCACCAGCAGTGAGTGCCCCATGTCCTCCCAGCACTCGGTGTCATTAGTGCTCCGGACATGGGCCCCTCTTGTGGGTGTGTGGTGTCTCTTGTCGTCGTTGTCATCTGTAGTTCCCCAGTGACACATGGCGTTGAGCACCTTTTTATTTTGTTTACTTTTTTCAAATATACTATTTTGTTTGTTTGTTTATTTTTAGAGACGGTGTGAGTTGGGGAGGGGGCAGAGGCAGAGAGAGAGAGAGAGAGAAGGAATCTTTTTTTTAAATTTTTTTATTTCTTAGAGAGAGAAAGCAAGAAGAGGGGCAGAGGGAGAAAGAGAGAATGTTAAACAGGCTCCATGCTCGTTACAGAGCCAAGCATGGGACTTGAACCCACAACCCAGGGATCATGACCTGAGCCAAAATCAGGAGTCAGATGCTCAACCAACTGAGCCACCTAGGAGCCTCTCTTTTCTTTAAGCAATTTTCTTTTTATTTTTAATTAGTTAATTTTAGTTTTGAGAGAGTGAGAGCATGAGTGGGGAGAGGGGCAGAAGGAGGGAGAGAGGGGATCTCAAGCAGGCTCCATGCTCAGTGCAAAGCCTGCCATGGGGCTTGATCCCATGACCCTGGGATCATGACCTGAGCTGAAATCAAGAGTCAGATTCTCAACTGACTGAGCACCCAGGTGCCCTGAGCATCTTTTAAGGTACTTCTTTGCCATCTGTAAATATATTCTTCTGTGAGAAATCTGTTCAGCTTCCCTACCATTTGAAAACTTTTATTGTTGAGGTTTAAGAGGAGAGTTTTGTGTGTGATGTGTGTGAATGTGTGTGTATTTTGGATAAAACAGCCCTTTATCACATGTGTCTTTTGCAAATATTTTCTCCAACTCTGTGGATTATCTTCTCATCCTCTTGACAGTATTGAGTCCAGCTTATCAAGTATTTCTTTCATAGACTGTGCCTTTGGGATTGTGTCTAAAAACTTATCACTGCACCCAGGTTCATCTTGGCGGTTTCCCATGCTATCTTCTAGGAGTTCTATAGTTTTGCGTTTCATACACACACTTGGGTGTATGATCCATTTTGAGTTAATTTCTATGAAGGGTGTAAAATCTGTATCTAAGTTCTTTTTTGTGCGCACTTGTTTGCACCTGTTTCAGCACAATTTGTTGAAAAGACCACTTCTTTCCACGGTGTTGCCTTTGCTCCTTTGTCATGGATCAGTTGACCATATTTTTGTGGGCCTATTTCTGGGCTCTTTGTTCTGTTACAGTGATCTGTCTATTATTCCACCGGTACCACACTATCTTGATTACATAGATTTGTGGTAAGACTTGAAGTTGAATGGTGTCAATTCTCCAGTTTGTCGTCCTCCTTCAATACTGGGTTGGCTAGTCTGCATCTTTTGCCCCTCCATATAAACTTTAGAATCAACTTGTCAATATTCATAAAGTGCCTTGCTGGGATTTTAATTGGGATTGTATTGAATTTACAGATTGAGTAGAGAAGAACTGACTCTTTTTTTTTTTTTAAGTTTATTTATTTATGTTGAAGGAGACAAGGACAGCACGACTGGGGGAGAAGCAGAGAGAGAGGGAGAGAGAGAGAATCCCAAGCAGGCTCCACACTGTCAGGATGGAGCCCAACGCAGGGATCGATTCCACAAACCATGAGATCCTGAACTGAGCTGAGATCAAGGGTCAGACGTTCAACCAGCCAAGCCGCCCAGGCGCCCCAACAACTGAATCTTTCCTAGTCATGAACATGGAATATCACTATTAATTTTGTTGTTCTTTGATTTCATTTATCAGAGTTCTGTAGTTTCCTTCATATAGATCTTGAACATATTTAGTTAGATTTAGTTATTTATTTAATTTTCGGGGTGGTAATGTAAATGGTATTGTGTTTTTAATATCAAATTCCAATAATCCATTTTTGGTACATAGGAAAGTGATTGACCAGCAGGCTCCAGCTCCGGCGAGTCCAGGTGTCCCCGAAAGATGGATGGTTAGGCGAAAGGAATGAGAGAGCCACGAGATGTAGTCTGATCACCAAGCAGGCATCTCTGGCAATTCTGGCATCTCTGCCCTGCTGGTCTCAGTGTCTTTATTTTTAAAGGTAGTAGTGATATTACATCAATGAGTGACATTCCATAGTTTGATATCTTTAACAATAATGCGTTTTTACCAGCAAGGCGGCAACTTCCTCAATCCTGTATAATTACAGGATTAATTAACATATAAATTTGGGGGGGGGGAGAGAACAGGGTGTTGCCTTAAGGCCTATACTTCCAACTACAGTGGGGGAGGTGCAGCCCCTCTGGCAAGGGCGGAATTCTCAACGCTGGTCCTTTTGCTTATGAAGGAGTACATGCACATAGTCTCCTTTAGCTGTTATCCATCAATGCATCACATTCCAAGTTCCCTGTTTTACTTGAATGTCATAAAACAAAAGAGCATTACCTCCCTTGAGGTCAACAAGGGCTGCTCAAGAAATCCAGGCCTGAAAGGTTATTTGAAGGAGGTGGTATTGGGGCGCTTTTTTGGCCAGTAGGAGCTTTGCTCTGACTGCCTTTCCACACAGGGAGGTGTCTCAACCTGTGAGACTAAGATGGGTCCCAACAGTTGACTATAATCACTTATCAGTTCTAGGAGTTTTTTGTCAATTCTTTCAGATTTTCCACATAGATAATCATGTCATCTATGAATAAAGACAGTTTTCTTACTCAATCTGTATACCTTTTATTTTCTTATCTTATTGTATTAGCTAGGATTTCCAGTATGATGTTGGAAAAATGGTGGTGAGAGGGAGGAGGTCCTTGCCTTGCAATTGATTTTAGAGTGTAAATTTCTTATTTCTCACCATTAAGTATAATGTTAGCTATAGGGAGTTTTTGTATATATATATTTTTTATCAAGTTGAGGAGGTTCCTCTCTATTCCTAGCTTGCTGAGAGCTTTTATCATGAATGAGAGCTGAATTTTTTCAAATGCTTTTTCGCATCTATTTGTATGATCATCTAATTTTTCTTCTTTAGCCTTTTGATGTGTCATAGATTACATTAATTGACTTTCAAATGTTGAACTAGTTTTGCATACCTGAGATAAATCCTATTTGATCACGGTGTATAATTCTTTTTATACATTGTTGGATTTGACTTGCTAATATTTTGGTGAGGATTTTTGCATTAATATTCATGAGAGATTTGGGTCTATAGTTTCTCATGTCTTTCTCTGATTTTGGTAATAGGGTAATGGTGGCTTCATAGAATGAGGAAGGAAGTATTTCCTGTTTTTATCTACTGAAATTGTAGAGAATCGCTATAATTTCTTCTTTAAATGTTTGGTAGAATTCATCAGTGAACCCATTTGGATTCACTGGTGCTTCTGTTTTAGAAGGTTATTAATTTTTGATTCAATTTATTTAATAGATATAGGCCTGTTCAGATCATCTATTTCTTTGTGTGAATTTTGACAGGTCGTGTCTTTCAATAAATTGGTCCATTTCATCTAGATTATCAAAGTTGTATGAGGAGAAGAGTTCATAGTATTTCTTAACTATCTTCTTAACGTCCATCGAATCCATAATGATGTCTTCTCTTTTTTTAAAAATAATGTTTATTTATTTTGCGAAAGAGAGAGAGCGAGAGCGAGAGCAGGGGAGGGGCAGAGAGAGGAGGAGACACAGAATCCGAAGCAGGCTCTTCACCTTCAGCGCAGAGCCTGTTGCTGGGCTCTATCCCATGACCCTTGGGCTCATGACCTGAGCTGCAATCAAGAGTTTGATGGGTAAGTGACGGAGCCACGCAGGCACCCCAAGGATAATAAAAATATTCTTATTAAGAATAAGAAGAAAAATAATAAGAAAAATAAAATATCAAGAATAAGAAAAATAGAAGTTCTTATTTTACCTTCGTTCATTCCTTCTCTAATGCTCTTCCTTTCTTTACGTGGAACTGACCTGTATTATTTTCCTTCTCTCTGAAAAGCTTGACAGGTCTACTGGCAAAAAAGCCCCTCGATTTTATTTTTATTTTGTCTGATAAAGTGTTCTATAGTCTTACGATTCGGTCTCAGTCTTTAGTGAACCTGTGTCCCCAGACTGTGAGCGTCACTAGTGCTTCTCAGTTTTTACCCGCTTTGGCGGGACAGAGGGCCAGCGGGGGCTGGAGGGGGTCTTTCCTTTCCCCCAGCGGGTCGGGCTCTGGGTCACTAGTTCTCCGGAACAGAATGTTCTGGCAGTTTGCAAGACGGTCCCTTTGCCCTTTCCTTGCCGGAAGCAGGAGGGGATTTTTCTCCCACACTCGCTGTGAAAACCAGGTCAGGTTCCCAGAGGCAGGACTGACGAAAGCATGGGGGCCCCCCTGAGCCAGACCGTCCGCATTTTTAGCTGTCAGATGTGTCCACTCGGCGCCTCCAGCAGTCCGCCGGTCGCGGTTCAGGCTTCCCTGTCCGGGGTCGGGGTCGGCGTCGGGGTCGGGGTCGGGGGCGTCCGCGTCGGCGTCGGCGGCCTGCTGAGGCCTGACTTCCGCCGCAGTCTGGGGGCGGCGGTTTGTCTGGCCACCTCGGCTCTGAAGCGGCAAAGAAGAGACGTCGAGTTTTCAGTTGCGCCTTTCACTCGCTGTGAGGACGGGGTGACGACCTCCGGGCGCCCGAGCGGAAAACGGAGCCGCAGAAAACGGCTGTCGTCGCGTTCCGTGAATTTGGCCGCAATCCGAGCTAAACACGCCGTAGCGCCCGCGGCGCCACGGGACCGCGGCGCTTCCTCCCGCGCGGGCTGCTGCCGGCCGTCTCCCTCCGCGGGCCGGCCGCTGGGGGCGGGGGCGGGGGCGGGGCCGGGCCGCTCGGGGTCGCTCCCGCCCTGCGGGGGGCGGGGTGCTCCTCGTGCTCCCTGAGGCCCACGCGGCCGCTCGACCGCGGGCTTCCGGGAGAGCGAGACGCCGGGAAAGGGGCGGCGCGGGCGGCCGGCGGGACGGCTCGCCGAGCACTTACCGGGCTCGGAAGAGCCGGCTTCGGCGGCAGGCCCGGAAGCAGGGTCGCGGTGGCGGGCTGAGGCCGGCGGGAGGGCGCCCGCGTCGCGTCCGGCGCCCCGGGGCGTCCCCGCTCCACGAGCCTGTGTTTGGGTTGCAGTTCCCGAGAAGGCGGAGTCCAAGCCCACGGGGCTCCCGGGGGAGCTGGTGGACGCCGCGTGCAAGGTGTGCCAGGCCTACCTGGGCCGGCTGGAGCACGAGGACATCGACGTCTCCGAGGACGGCGCCCGGGACCTCACGGAGGACGAGTGGAGGGACCTGACGCAGCAGTACTACTCCCTCGTTCAGTAAGACGCGCCCCGCGCCGGGCAGCGAGGGCGGCCGCGGACCCGCCGCCTCGCCTCCACGGGGGGCGGGGGGAGAGCCCCGCCCCGGGACGCCGGACGCGCCTGTCGGGGTGTTGGGGCACCCAGATCCCCCCAAGTCCCCGTCAGCTTATAAAAGGAGCCCGCCCCCTTGGGCACGCCTTTGGGTAACATCGCCTGGAGCATCTTCCACACGGTTCTTGTCTTTTACCTCCTGCGACCCGCACGGCGGGCTCTGGGCGGTCAGGTCGGGCCGGCGCCCCTGACGCCCCAGGCCCGTGGGCGCTCCCTGCTGCGGGGCAGTCCAAGGCCGAGTCCTTCCCGGGGCGCGGAGGCACCCAGCACCCCGTCTACCGCGGCCGGCAGAGGAGCTGGGGCAGAGGTGACCCAGGCCCCCCTGCAGCAGGAGCAGGGCCGTCTCTGCGGAGGGTCCGCCCGCAGCGCCCCCCACCACCCCAGGGACGCCGCTGTTTTATTCCTCCTTTGCGGCTTTTGGATCGAGTATTTTCTTTTCTTTTTGACTGCCGGATGAGTACGTACAGGGTATGTGCGTGTGCTGGTGTCTGTCCGTCTGGATGTACTTCTGCACGTGTGCCCGCCTGGTGAGACCCCCGCCCAGCTGGGATGAGAGCATGTGCGGCCCCCATCGGGCCCCTAGGAACCCTTCGCAGGCAGAGGCCCCAGGGAGGCTACACCTGCCGCTGCCGCCTGAAGCAGTGTCCTTGTGGAACTTCACGTTCAAGGACTCACACAGGCTGTGCTCTCTCTCTCCTTTGTGACTTTGGCTCCACACGAAATCTGTGGGGTCCCTCCACACTGGTGCCGGGGGCGGCTTTGCGGCTGCCGGGCAGGGTTTCGCGCTTTCCCTAGACCACAGAACGTTCCCTCCTGATGTGGGTGAGGAGCTGGGCTACCCCCGGTTTTTGAACATTTTCCAAAGTGCTTCTACGCATCCAGACGCCAGCGGCATCGAGCGTGGGCTCCACTGGGCACGTGGCAGGAGCCTCGCCGCTGCCGGTCTTTTTAGTTTTCTCTTCTTGGTCCTTTTATCGTGGTCTCAGTTTGCATTTCTCTGACGACCAGGGGTGTTGACTGTTGCTTCAGATGCTGATCAGTCGTTCGAGTACCTTCTTCCATGAGACACTCATTCACATCTTTTGTGTATTTAAACATCAGGTTGGTTGTCTCTTTTTAAATCCTATTAATTAAAACATTCTCTTGGGGCACCTGGGTGGCTCAGTCGGTTAAGCATCCAACTTCAGCTCAGATCATGATCTCGAGGTTCGTGAATTCGAGCCCCGCATCTGGCTCTCTGCTGTCAGCACAGAGCCTTCTTCAGATCCTCCATCTCCCTCCTTCTCTTTCTCTGTCCCTCCCCTCCCTAAATAAACAAATATATAAAAAAAAATTTAAAACATTCTCTTAATTTACTGTTTTCTTATTGTTAATATTTTTATTATTATCACTGTCACTATTCGTATTAGCGTGGTAGTCTTTTAAAAATGTTCTCCGTGTCCTTTTCAAATTCCGGCATAGCTGGCATACAGTGCGGTGTTAGTTCAGGCGGACAGTACCCCCAGTGCTCAGCCCGACAGGTGCGCGCCTTAATCCCCGTCACCTTCCCCACCCCCACCTCCCCTCTGGCGACCATCGGTGTGTTCTCTGTAGTTGGGTCTGTTTCTTGGTTTGTCTCCCTCGTTTTTTCCCCTTTGCTCATTTGTTTCTTTTGTTGAGTGAAATCACATGGTATTTGTCTTTTTCTGACTTATTTTGCTTAGCATTCTACTCTCCAGAGCCATCCATGTTATTGCAAGTGACAAGATTTCATTCTTTTTATGGCCGAATAATATTCCGTTGTATGTGTATACGCACCACATCCTCTTTATCCAGTCATCGGTCAGTGAACACGTGGGCTGCTGCCACGATTTGGCTGTCGTGGAGAATGCGGCGGTAACCACGAGGATGCTTGTATCCTTTCAAAGGAGTGTTTTGGTATTCTTCGGGTAAATACTCGGTAGTGCGATTACTGTTTTTTTAACTTTCTGAGGAACTTCCACACTGTTTTCCAGAGTGGCCGCACCAGTCTACACATTCCCACCAACAGAGCAAGAGGGTTCCCCAACCCATCGTCACCAACACCTGTTGTTTCTTGTAGCCATTCCGACAGGCGCGAGGTGGTACCTCGTCATGGTTTCGATCTGCGTTTCCGTGGTGATGAGTGACTTGGAGCAGCTTTTCATGTGTCTGTTGGCCGTCTGCATGTCTTCCATGGGGAGATGTCTGTTCATGTCTTCTGCCCATTTTTAAAGTGGAGTATTTGTTTTTTGGGTGTTGAATTGTATAAGTTCTAAAGAACTTATATTTTGGATCCTAACCCTTTATTGGATATGTCATTTGCAAATATCTTCTCCCATTCCGAAGGTTGCCTTTTAGGGTTTTTGGTGGTTTCCTTCACTGTGCAGAAACTTTTTATTCTGATGTGGTCCCAGCAGTTTATTTTTGCTTCTGTTTTCCTGGCCTCGGGAGTGGTTGTCACATCTTTAAATGGATTTCTAGGAGTACTCTAAGCATTTCTCGTTGAGTCCTTTGTTGGATATGTGCGTTAAGAATACCCTCTCAGGGCGCCGGGGAGGCTCAGTCAGTTGAGCCTCTGACTTCCGCTCAGGTCATGATCTCGAGGTTCATGGGTTCGAGCCCCGCATCGGGCTCTGTGCTGACAGCTCAGAGCCTGGAGCCTGCTTCGGATGCTGTGTCTCCCTCTCTCTCTACCCCACTGCCACTCATGCTCTGTCTGTCTCTCTCTCAAAAATAAACAGTAAAATAAATAAATAAATACATAAATACATAAAATAAAGATCGATGTAACTATACTATATATAAAAGAGAATACTCTCTCTTAGTGTATGCCTGGTCTCTTATCTCTCAATGGTTTTTTTGTTTTGTTTTGTTTTGTATTTATGAAGCCCAGTGTTTTGATCTTTTCTATTATGGTAGGGCTTTTTTTTCTTTATTTTAACAATTTATTGTCAAGTTGGTTTCCATATAACACCCAGTGCTCATCCCAACAAGTGCCCTCCTCTGTGCCCGTCACCCACTCATCCCCCTCCCATACCCCCCTCAACCCCCCTTTGTTGTTTCCATTTATACTGAGTCATTATACAGTTGGGTTTAAGTTTACCGTCTTCCTCTGTTTTCTGTTTACAGACTTGCTCTTTGTTTCATTACACTTCCTCTCCTGCCTTCTTTTCATGGGTGAACTAGTTGCAGTTATTCCGTTTTGTCTCCTCTCGTCTCTTTCAAGACCTATATTTTTGTAGTTTTAGTGGTTATATTAGATATTACAGTATGTAATTTGGACTCATCGGTGTCTCTCTTAAATTTTCGTTACCATTTCTTGGCAGTTGAAAACCTTACCATACGTTAGCCCCGTTTCCTTCCTTCTTCCCTCTGTGCCGTGGTCGTCCATTTGACTTCTGCGTGGATGCAGACTCCACTCGACGCGATTGCTGTGGTTGCTTTAAACAATCAGGGGCTTTTCGTTCCTTTCTGCGGTTAGGTGATTCCCTCTGAGATCATTTTTTTTTTCAGGCTAACAAAATTCCTTTAATATTTGTTACAGTCCTGTTCTGCTGCTGAAGAACCCTCTTGGTTTTAGTTTGTCTTCATTTTCAAAGGTCTTTCCGCTGGGGTAGAATTGTAGTTGCAGCCCCGCCTTCCGCCCCCGCCCCGCCCCCACCGGCACTTTGAAGATGGTACGCCATGGTCTTTGAGTGTTGGTGGTTTCTGTTGAAAATCAGCTGTTACCCCCAGTCTTACTGCCTCTGCTCTGAAACACTGTTTTTATTCCCTCAAGCTGCCTTTTAAGATTTCCTTTGTTTCTCTTTTCCTTTTTTAGAAGTCTGACTTGATGGTGCCTAGATGTGGTTTTCTTTGTGTGTACTCTGCCTGAGTTTTTGGAGTTTTGAAATCTGTGTGTTGGAGTCTTCTCTCAATTTGGAAAAGTTCTCAGCCATTACCTTCGACCATTGCTTCTGCTCCATTCTGCTCCTTCCCTTCCTGGGCTCCGGTTATAGGAGATCCGACCGGGTGACTGTGGTTCTTACGTCTCTGCTCTGTGCTGTTTTCCTCGTTCTTTTTCGTCTCTGAGGTTAGGTTTGGGTATTTTCTATGGCCCCATCCTGAGGTTTACCAAGCTTGTCTTCTGCTGTCTCCAGACTGATTTTAAATCCAGCCGCTCTGGCTCCAGCGTCGGGACCGTCCTTCTCATATGACTGGTCTTTGAGCTTACTCTCCTGCCTCTTCTCAGTCTTGTATGCTGTTCGCATGCTGGCCCTGTCCCTAAAGGACGTGCAGGAACTTAACACTCTTCCCTCAGGGCAGGCTCACACTTTCCTGTGTAGACACGGTGTGAGCTCAGTCCTCAGCCGGGTAGCCAGGAGCGGCGCCGGCTGGGAGCTCTGGGCGGGTTCAGTGCGCTGGGCGCCAGGTGCCTCCGAGGAAGACTGGAAGGTGCTGCCGCGGCCCCGCCCTTCAGGAGAACCGCCTTCCCAACCCCACGGGACTAGAAGGGTTCCCTGTCTTTTCAGCCCAGACGGACGGTCGTCTGTGCCCTGGGAAGAACCGGCCGTGTGTTTGGAGCATCTCTGGATTTAGGTTTTTGGTGACGGTTGACATGGCCGAGTGGCCTTTGATTCCTTAAGAATTTCCTGAAGAAATTCAGGCCAAGCCTGAACCTTCACCTTCACCCAGATTTGGCAGGTGGCCCCAGGGAACAAAATGACCAGTGAGCTCCGCTCACCCAGGAAGGGCTTTTCTGTGCCTGGATGTAGTTACCTATCCCTCTTCGTTTCCACGAGCCTCTGATATTTTGAAAAACATGAATTTTGCAGTTTATCTGGGGATTTTCCCACTTGGTATGACAAGTGTAATGGCTAGCCACCGCTTACTACTTCTGACCTAAATAAGGAAGCATCCTAATTAAATATTGTTAATCACTTTATCTCCTATATTTGATTTCTAATTACACACTTTTGCTTCTGTATTTCAGGGTTTACCTTAGAGATTACAACATACGTTCTTGATTTATTATTGCTTATCCTCCGTCGCACCTTACTCGTTCTCAACCAGCATCACAGCGGCGGGACTGCATTCCCCCTTCTCAATTGCTATGCTCTTGTCATTTATTTCACCTCTACTTAGACTTTTTTCCCTTTTTTATTGTCATAAAATATAGCAAAATTTGCCATCTGAACTATTTTAAAATATTCACTTAAGTGTATTAGACATCTCAGTAACGTTGTGTGCCCATCACCACCATCCATCCCTAGCTCTTTGCACCCTGTAAAACTGAAACTGTGTCCCCACGAAACACCACCTCCCCTGCTCTGCCCGCCCCCGGCCCCTCCAACTAGTTTCTATCCCCATGAATTTGACTACTCCAGGTGCCTCATAGAAGTAGACCTGTACTGTATTTGTCTTTTGGACTCGCTTATACTGTCCCCGAGGCTCATCCATGTTGTAGCAGGTGTCAGAGTTTCCTTCCTTTTAAAGGGTCAATAGTATTTAGTTCTGTGTACATAGCGCATTCTGCTTATCTATTCATCTGTCAGTGGACTCTTGGGTTGCTTCCCCATTCTAGCTATTGTGGATAGTGCTGCTATAAGTATGGGTGTACTAATAACTCTTTGAGATTCCGCTTTCAGTTCTTTTGGGTGTGTGCCCAGAAGTGAGATTTCTAGGTAACATGGTAATGCTATTTTTAACTTTTTGAGGAACCGCCATACTGTTTTCCACAGCAATGCACCATTTTACATCCACACCAATAGGGCACAAGTGTCCCAGCTTCTCTCCATTGTCGTTCCATTTGTTATGTTCCATGCCTTTAAAAATATAATATGCATTCTAATGGGTGTGAGGTAGTATCTCACTATAGTTTGACTTTAATTTCCTTAATGATCATTGAACGTCTTGGTGGCCATTTGTGTGTCTTCTTTGGAGAAGTGTCTATTCAAGTCCTTTGCCCATTTATGAATCAGGTTGTTTGGTTGTTGTTGAGTGCTGGGAGTTGTCTGTATATTCTGGTTATACGCAGGCACAGGCGTAGATCTCTC
This sequence comes from Paradoxurus hermaphroditus, assembly GCA_004024585.1. Taxonomy (NCBI): domain Eukaryota; kingdom Metazoa; phylum Chordata; class Mammalia; order Carnivora; family Viverridae; genus Paradoxurus; species Paradoxurus hermaphroditus. The sequence continues at coordinate 7,475 of PITB01021993.1, read as the reverse complement.
AGTTGCTGCTGATAGCCCCTGTCAGATGCGTGATCTTCACTTCATGGGTTGCCTTTTTACTCTGTTGGGTACATCTTTTCATGAAGTCCAATTTGTCTGTTTTTTCTCTTGTTGCCTGTACTTTGCTGTCGTATCAAAGAAATCATTGTGAAATTTAATGTTTTGAAGCTTTTGCCCTATGCTTTTTTCTAAGATTTTTATAGTTTTTGTGCCGGAGTCCAGCTCCAGCGAGTCCAAGAGTCCCCGAAGGGTGGACGGTGTTGGCGAAAGGAATGAGAGAGCCACGAGATGTCGTCTGATCACCAAGCAGGCATCTCTGGCAACTCTGGCATCTCTGTCCTGCTGGTCTCAGTGTCTTTATTCAAAAGTAGTAAATGACATTACATCAAAGAGTGACATCCCATCAGTAAGCATAGTTTGATATCTTTAACAACAATGTGTCTTTATCAGCAAAGTGGTGAATTCCTCAATCTTGCAAGTTGTTTTCAAGTTAATTAGCATGTAAATTTAGGGCAGAGGGAGAAAACAGGATGTTACCTCAAGGCCTATGTTAATTATCTACAAACAGGAGAAAACAGGGTGTTACCTTGTTAATTACCTATAAACAGGCCAGAGTCATTCTGCCTATTCTTCCAACTACAATGGGGGAGGTGCCGCCCATCTGGCAAGGACGGAATTCCCAGTGCTGGTCCTTTGCTCCCGAATGAGAGAATTTACAAAGTTTCCTTCAGATGTTATCCAGCAATGCATCACATTCCAGGTTCCCTTTTTTTTATTTGAATGCCATAAAACAAAAGAGCATTACATCCTTTGAGGCCAGCGAGGGCAATTCAAGAAATCCAGGCCTGAGAGGTTATCTAGGAGGTAAGAGGGGGCGCCGTTTGATTGGCAGGAGCCTTGCCGCGACTGCCTTCTCACACAGGGAGGCGGCTCAACCTGTGCGTCCAAGATGGCGCCCAACGTTTTTGATCTTATATTTACGTATTTGATCCACTTTGAATTAATTTTTGCATATGGTTTTAGGTAAGGGCCCAATTTCATTCTTTAGCTTATGGATATCCAGTTTTCCCAGCACCATTGTTAAAGAGCCTGTCCCTTCCCCATTGAATAGTCTTGGCTCCCTGTCACTGGGCTCTCTATTCTATTTGGTCTTATGTCTGTCTTTATGCCAGTTTACACCCCATCCTGATTACTGTAGCTTTGTAGTAAGTTTCGATATCAAGAAGTGTGTGTCATCCAACTTTGTTCTTCTTTTTCAAGATTATTTTGACTATTTGAAGTCCCTTGAGATTCTATTTGGATTTTAGGATGGTTGTTTTTTTTTTTTTCTGTGAAAAATACCATTGGGATTTTGATAGGGATTGTATTGAATTTGTAGATCATTTTGGATACTATTAACATCTTAAAATTAAGTCTTTTAATCCATAAGCATGCATGTTTTTCCATTTATTTATGTCTTTCAATTCTTTCAGCAATTCTTTGTTTTCATTGTACCTTTCACTTCCTTGGTTAATTTCTAAGTTCTGTATTTTATTCTTCTTGACGGGATTATAAGTGGAATTGTTTATGTAATTTCCTTTTTTCCTTTTCAGATTGTCCCTTGCTAGTGTATAGATACAACTGATTTTTTGTTGTGGTTGACTTTGTATCTTCCTACTTTGCATTTCATTTATTCGCTGTAACGGGGTTTTTTGGTGGAAATTTTAGGATTTTCTCTATATACAATCATATCATCTACAAACAGATCATTTTACTTCTTTTCCTGTTCAAATGCCATTTATTTCTTTTCCTTGCCTTATTGCTCTTGCTAATACTTCCATCATTCTGTTGAATGTCGAAAGTAGGCATTCTTGTCCTATTCACCCAGGCATCCCTCTAAGTATTTTCTAATTTCCCTTGTGATTTCTTCCCATTGATTATTCAAGAATGTGTTAAGGGGTCCCTGGGTGACTCGGTTGGTGAAGTGTCCAACTTTGGCTCAAGTCATAATCTCACGGTTCATGAGATTGAGCCCCACATCAGGCTGTCTGCTGTAAGTACAGAGCCCGGTTCGGCTCCTCTGTCCACCTCTTTCTCTGCCTCTCCCCTGCTCATGCATGCCTGTGCACTCTCTCACTTTCACAAAAATAAACATTAAAAAAAATAGGATGTGTTAATTTCCACAAATTTGTTTCTCCACTTGTTTAGATCTTTTAACATGTATATCAACAATGTTTTGTAGTTTTCAAATCTTGCATTTCTCTTGTTAAATGCATGCCTATTTATTTTATTCTCTTTGATACTATCATGAATGGAACTGTTTTCTTAATTTTGTTCTAGATTTTTGTTGTTGGCAGAATATAAAAATACAATTGATTTTTTATACTGATCTTGTAACTGTGACTTCGTTGAACCCATTTATTAGTTCTAGTAGTTCACACTGTGTGTGTGTGTGTATTCTTTAAGATTTCCTACATATAGAAAAGATATGTAATCTATAAATAAAAATAATTTTATTTATTTATATCCAGTGTAAGTTCCAGGAGCTCAAAATTGGTTTAACGAAGTTCTGATATCTGCTACAATATGAATGAGTCTTGAGGACATTTTAAGTGAAATAAGCCAGTCACAAAAATACAAATATTGTGTGATTTCACTTATTTGAAGTATGCAGAGAAGCCAGAATCACAGAGACAGAAGGGAGATGGCGGTTACTGGGGTCTGGTGAGGGAGACCGGGAGTGAGTGCTCGACGGCGACAGAGTTTCAGTTTGGGAAGACAGAAAAGTCCTGGAGATGGAGGTGGTGATGATTGTGCAACAATATACATATTCTTAGTACTACTGGACTGGAACCTTAAAATGGTTAAGATGGTAAAATTTATATGTATTTTGCTATAATGAAAAGAATTTGAAAAAAGTCAATTGGTAGATTTTATCACATTTACAGAAGAAGAAAACCATATGGTAATGTCAACAGATGCAATTCGATACCGGTTCAATACCTTGGTTTTTTTAACAAACTGGAAAAAGAAAGAAACTTTCTTAATTTGAAAAGTTTATCTATAAAAATCCTAAAGCTACTATGTTTCTTAATGAAATTGCTAACACACTTAATTGAAAGTGTCCCTTGAAATCAGAGTGAGGCAAAGATACCCGCTATCCCAACTGCTAGTCAGTGGTGGCCGAATGGTCTGTTTAGTTTAATAGTACAGAAGAAAGAAATAGCAGGCTTAAGATCAGAGAGAAGCAAATCTACTTACCGATGACCTGATTATACACATAGAAAAATTTTAAAATCTTGCAGAAAGTTTATAATTATGTGAGTTTTTGCTAGGTCAGTAGGCCCAGATCGATATACAGAATTCCATTGCATTTCTCTGTATAAACAACAACCACGAAGTGGGATTTTAAAAATACAATCTACAATAACAGCAGATATCCAGAAAAAATATAATAAAATACCTGAAGACCCTAAACACAACATTATAAAATTAAAGAGAAATTAATGTCCTAAAGTGTGTGCATGTGTGTATGTGTGCGTATAAAACCGTGTTCATGAATTAGAAAATTCAGTGGTATAGAAATTGTTTTCTTCCCAAACCAATCTATAGATTCAACGTAATCCCAGTCAAAATCTCTGCAGGGAGTTTTCCTGAGAGCCGGGGTGGGAGGCATTGACAAACTGATTCTGAAATTTATTTGGAAGTATAAATGATTTTTAAAAAGCCAGATAACCTTGATCAAGAAAAACAAAATTAGAGGACTTTCACCCATATTTCAAGACTTAGTATAAACCTACAGTAATCAAGACAAGGTGGCATTGGGCTGCCTGCATTAACAGACCAGTATAACTGAACAGAGTCTAGAAGCCGATCCCCGTGTGCATGGTCACTTAAGATCAAGGTGCCACTGCAGCTCCGCCGGGAACGGTCAGTCCTTCCACTAAATGGCGCTTGAACAATGAGCATCCTTACAAACAAAAAAAGTGTATCTTGAGTCCTGTGTCATAAATGCACAAAGATTAAGTTGAGATGTATCATGTGATATGTGAAAGTTAAAAAAAAATTGGAGACTATCTTCATGACACAAGGAAGGCAAAGGTTTCTCAACTAGTTCATTGAGAGCACTAATCATAATAGAGAAAGTTGATAAATTGTACTTCGTCGACATGAAAAATTCTGTTCATCAAGAAACACTACAAAGAGAATGGAAAGACATGCCACGAAGTGGAGGAATACGTTGACTACACGCGTACATGACAGAGGTCTCGCGAATCTCACGGACTCTCTGGATCTTGCTTTGTAGCGGTGACGCTTTCATCTCCAATTCGAGAAATCACTTTTCGCAGTGCCAGACTCTGCTGAACAGAATCGCGGCTGTGAACCCTCAGACGGAGATCGACGGGCTTCGGAACATCTGGATCATCAAGCCGGCGGCCAAGTCCAGAGGCCGAGGTGAGTGGAGGCTGGGGCATCGAGCAGCCACTTGGGGCACCTGTAACGCAGCCCGCCAGGTGCAGGTGCTCAGGGCAGGTGCTCAGGTTCAGGTGCGCGGGGGCAGGTGCACGGGGCAGGTGCACAGGGCAGGCGTGCAGGTGCACAGAGGCAGGTGCACAGGTACAGTGCAGGTGTGCAAGTGCGCCGCTCAGGGCTCGCAGAGGGGCGGACGGCTCTGTGATGCTGGTCTTCATGCCTGGGTTCCGAGCTTTGCTTATTACTTGAGATGTTCCCAAGTTAAACTGGGCTGGAGTTTCCTTTTTTCTATCACCTCTCCCAATGTTGGCAACAGGCTTATGCCAGCTGCTAAGACGGAGTGAGGACTTCCATGTCAAACACAGGAGTGGCACTCCTGTCACTTAGTTATTTTCTAAAACTCCCCTGTGAGCACCGGGCTCTCTTAGAGGCAGGTTCTTAACGCCTGTAACTTTCCGCTGTGTTTTTTGTCTGATGGGCTCAGGCTTTGTACCTCATCTTGCGTTGTGGCTATGACTGTTCTCTGTATTCCTGATGGTGAATACTGTGTGTTCCTTTTTAAAGCAAGATTTCAAGGTTTTTAAATCCTATTTGTGTTTCCAAAGAACCAACCTCAAGTTGCATTTTTCCAATTTCCTGTGAGGGATTCCCCCTCTCCTTTCTCTGATTTTAATGCTAGGCTTTTTTATTTCCAGTCTTTCTTGTACAACAATAAAAGCCTTAAGTCTGTGCAGGTTCCTCCGAACATGGTGCTTGCTGCAACATGCGTCTCGTTAGGGTTACGGGGAGGGTCACTCTCCTGGCGTCTAAGTAGACTTGACTTTTTTCTTTGGATATTTAACTTTCCCCTTGAGTTATTTGAAGAGTTTGTTGTTGTTTTAAATTCATAAGTGGTTTTTATGTGACTTAAAAGCTGTATTAATTTGTGATGTTACTGCATTTGGTCCTACACCTCTGGGCCTCCGCCCACTCTCCCCAGAGTGCCCCTCCTCTGGGCTGGGCGCGTGTTGCTCCCTGGGCTCCATCCTGAGCCTGGTCCTCTCACCATTAGCACCTGTCTGCTGGTGGCTCCCTCCTGTCCATCAGGCCCGACACTCCTCCCACTGCAGAAGGTGGAGCCTGCTTGGGATTCTCTCCCCCCCCTTCCCCCTCTCCCTCTCCCCCACTCCACTTTCTCTCTCTCTCTCAGATGATAAAAAGACAACAAATGGTGACAGATTATCTTTGCCGCTGTGTTAAAAAAAAATAAAAGTGCCTCTGTCCCCATCCCTGCCCCTCCCTGTTCTTGTGTCCTCTGTTGAGTCCTGGGGGCTGGCCCCCTGTGGGAGGGCTGGGGGTGCTGGTTGTGGCCTCCACGTGAGGACAAGGCCTGCCTGGCTGCCCAGCCGTGCTGTCTCCTGGGCCTGGATCAAAGCCCTGCTGGGTCTCGGGGCTGAACCGTGACCACACGTGCCGTGCCCTGGGGCTGAGCGCCGACCTCTTGCAGACATAGTATGCATGAACCGAGCGGAAGACATCCTGGAGCTGGGGGCCACGGACCACCTCCCGGCCAAGGACAAGTGGGTGGTGCAGAAGTACATCGAGACCCCGCTGCTCATCTACGACACCAAGTTCGACATCAGGCAGTGGTTCCTGGTCACCGACTGGAACCCGCTGACCATCTGGTTCTACAAGGAGAGCTACCTGCGGTTTTCGACACAGCGCTTCTCCCTGGACAGCCTGGACAGGTCAGCCGGAGCGCCGGCTCAGTGCCCTCGGGGGCGGGGGTGGGACGTGGACGGGGCACCAGGCCACGTGTGCCGCCGCACCACCGGAGGCACTGAGGAAACAGGCTCGAGTAGGTTAAATGATCTCCGTCCCCAAGGGGCAGGCCCAGCCGACTGTCCTTCAAAGCCAGTGCTCCGCACGCCATGATGTGGGTGTCTTCTCCAGAAAATCCTGAAAGCACCATTTGCCATGTGCCCACGAGGTGCCAGGCACGCCTGGGTACAGCGTCTCCACGACGGGTCCAGAGCCACCCTCGTGTTGGGCCAGAAAACAGGGCGGTGTGAGCAGCGCCCCAGATCCCGGGGGCCCTGGGGGGCAGGGTGCTGGGGAGGGTGCCACATGGAGGTGCTGGGCAGAGGCCCAGACACCCAGGAATGGGGTGCCAGGGGTGCGTGAACCCACACCCTGCCGGGCTCCCATGGGCAGGGCTCCTTGGCGAAGACTCAGAAACCTGCTCTCCTCAAGGCAGAGAATTTCCAGGGGCTCCGTCCACGCCAAGGGCTTCCCTGTTTTGCTCTGTGACCCCACTGGGCGTGTGGGGCCGGGTGCCTGGGCCTCTTGACCAGGGGCTTTACAGGGGAGTCCTTCAGAATTGGGAGGGCTGACAGCCGTTCAGCTGATAAACCGGGCCCTCAGCCTCGGGGCTGGGCCACACCTGCCAAGTGACGCTTGGAGTCACACCTGTCAGGAGCAGCCGTCGGGGAGAGGTGGCTCCGGCTGGCAGCTCACGGAGGGAATCTGCCTCTGCCAGGCCAGGAGGTCCTGCGGAGGGGCCCCGGGCCCACTGTGCACAGGAAGGCGCCTCCTGGGCAGTGAGAGGCCCACTGAGCCCCTGCCAGCCCTGCCACCCAAGGCCACCGGGCCCCACCGAGCCCTGGGGGTGTGCCTGGCCAGAAGTCTTGCCCTCTCTGTGCCCCATTTCTCCATCTGGGACCATAGCCCTCACCCCAGCAGACAGGAGATTCCCTGAAATCGTTTCTGATGGGGCATCGCCCAGCCTGGGGTGAACTGGCAAAAATCAATGTTGGCATCGTGGGTCCACTACCCTAATCCCACTGTTTTCGGGCTGCTAGACCCTTCTGTCTGCCTGTATTCTTGTTTCTTTTCTCTGTCCTATGGAAGGACGACCTATCCAGGGTCACAGGGAAACTGTGGCCATCCAGATCCAGGGGTTTCATCTAGTGCAGGTTATGTTTCAAAACCTGTTTGGAGCCAGGCCAGAAAATCAGTTAATGGAACTTTCACCGAGACTCTTT
>PITB01021992.1:0-28012 GCA_004024585.1 Paradoxurus hermaphroditus | reverse complement strand
GGCGGGGGGAGGGAAAGGGACCTTATTTGATTTGTGAAGGACCCCCATGGGGCCCGGCACTCGAGGAGACCCAGGCCCCGGCCTGGAAGGGCTCTGGTAGCGGCAGGGAGATGCTGGCAGAGACGACGAAACCAGGTAATGAAAACTGCCACGATGTGGGCGCCGGATGCCTCCCGCTGGGGGGATCAGGGAAAGCGTCTCAGAGAGGGTCCGCGGAGCGGACGGAGGGCCAGGCGACCTGGCCCGGAAGCCGTGAGGGAGACGCAGCCCGAGTGGCAGGCAACAGACACGCACGTGAGCAGGCATATGCGTGGGGCGGGGCGAGCGCGCTCCGTGGGGAGTGCCGCGAGCCAAAGCTGTTCTGCTTCAGGTTTTAGGGTCTCAACAAGCCACCCAGCGCGGCCGGACAGGCCTCGAGAGAGGGGGGCCGCACTGGTGCGGGGCTGGACCGCAGACTGGGGGCGGCGTGGCGGGCCTGTGAGACGCAGCCCCTGGAGGGTCCGCACCAGGTGTGCGATCTGCGAGGTGAAGGGCGAGGAGAAGGCCGCAGACCCCTGAAGCTGCAACCCGCCGTTCCAGAGGAAGAAAAAAGATGACCTCAAGAGGCATCGGTTTTAAGAGGACAAAGAAAAGATTGAGCTTCTCAAATGATGAAAAGGGAGTATTCCTGGTAGGACGGCGGGAGGGGCTGTGGACGCCACTCACGGCAGTTGCCCTGGAAGACTGCGGCCAGGACCGGAAGCCCCTGGCTGCTTGGAAATCGATGCTCGCCAGAAGGAGAACGGGCCATCGGTCTAGCCCTGTGCTCTGGTCCCCGACTCGGCTGTATACGGGACTCCGATCAGCCTTTTCAAAGGACAACAGACGGTGCTGGAGGTACGTCTCCAACAAAGCACAGTGGGTCACCACACGTGGCACCCGTACCACTGACGTGAGCCAATGTCCATGGCGGCACAGCAACCACGTCTGCACGGCCGAGGACCCAGGCATCCTGCAGGGGAAGCACCAGGAAGGAGGCAGGCTTGGGTCTCACCCGGCATCTGGTCAACTATCACCACCGGCAGCATGACCTTGAGCACATCCCTTCACCTTCCAAGCCTGCTTCCTCACTGACGAGCTGGGAATGGGTTCACGTGAGGCACACAGGCACAGCGGGAGCCCAGCAAATGGCAGGGAATTATTACTGTTGTCGTGTTACTAAAAAATGACTCTTCTCGGTATCTCCCAGGAGGAGGGGTACTTACTAGGGCCGTGGGGAGCGCTGAAGGGCAGTGAAATGCCTAGAAGGAGCACTGCACAGTTTCACACTTTGCCATTTGTAACCAGCAGTCCTGGGGGGACAGGGGCACTGTTTCAGAGTCTGTGATGAGACCGCTTTGGGTTTGACATTTCTTAGAGGGGAAGAGTAGCCTGTCCCGGTCTTACAAGTGGTCAGCCTTCCAGAAGGCAGTCCTGGTGACCACCAGGCTTGACCTCCCTGTTAGAAGACCCCCCCCCCCACCCGGAGCCTCTGGTCTACTCACCAGGCAGTCCTTTCCCAGAGAGCATTCCTAAGTGACCGGAAATGGCACTGAGGAAAGCAGCTCTCCCGGGAAGTGTTTCTAATTGTCGTGTCCCTTCCAGAAGGTCTACAACACAAAAGTTAATCTGCGGTCTGGTGAACGAGCTGTGTTAAAACCCAGCTGCGGGTTTCCACCAGCCTGGCAGCCACTGCAACCCGACCGCCCGGTTGGTGCCTGTTGGGACCCGGCACCAACCGGGCACGGGCTCATCCTCACACAAAGGCATCCCGCAGGATCACAGGCAAGGCCACTCTCGCCTCAGAGAGCGAGCCGGCCTGACCCGACTCCGAATCCGAGAACAGGCTGCAATCTCCTGCGGGGTGGTTAACAACTAGGAGGCGCCGGCCTGCTCGCTCGGCCCCTCACTGCACCACGAAACCCGAGGCCTGGGAGAAAATCACGCGGAACCGCACACACAAAGAACGCAGGGAGGCGCGCGGGGAGCACGGCGGCCACTCGCAAGCCTAGGCTCTCCGGAGCAGCCGTGGGCAGCACCCACGTACGCACCGGGCGCACCCACGCGGGCGCCCGGGCCGGCGCCCGGCGGTGGCCCTCGGGGGGCCCGGCCCCACTCACCATGAACGCCGCGGGGCTCAGGGGCGCGCGGCCGGCGGCTCCATGCCCGGGCGGGCTCCGGCGGGCGGCTCCGGGGACCTCGGGCGGCGGCCGGGCGGGCGGGGGCGGGGGCGGCAGGCCGCGCAGTCGCGCGCCGATGCCGTGCTGCCGATCGCGCGCTCCGTCTCGGCGCGTCAGGCCTGGCGCGGGCGCGGGGAGGCGGGGAGGCGGGGAGCCGGGAGCGGGGCAGGGCGGCGGGGAGGCGGGCGGCGGGGAGCCGGGAGCGGGGCAGGGCGGCGGGGAGCCGGGAGCGGGGCAGGGCGGCGGGGGCGGCTCCCGGCGTCCCGGCTCACGCGCCGGCCCGTCCGTCCCGCCCGGCTCCCCACGCCCCCCGGCCGGAGCCGACGCAGGCGGGCACTCGGGCCCGGACGGTCGCTCGAAGGGATGGGCGGCGCGGCATCTCGGCGCGGCAGCATCAGGCTGGGAAAGGGCACACTCTTAAAACGAAGCAGCGCAACACCAAACACACGGCCAAGCTCTGCTCCGTAAGGTTTTTTAAACTAAAAAATGTGCATTACCAAAAGGAACTGTGTAAAATATTCACGCTACTAACCTCTGCGTCGTGGTCTGATTATGAGCAGTCTTTATTCTCTCTACACTGCCGCTCATCTTTTTTCTGCGAAGAGATTAGTTCATTTCGAAGGTCGGCGTACACACCGAAGCTCGCCCTGATAGAAACCTGACCGACCACTGCTGCTGGGAGACTGGCTGGGAAGGGGCATTAGAATCTGTGCGGGGTGACCGAAACCGGGTCTTTACACGCGAGTCAGGTGAGAGCATCCCGCTGCTTATAAATTATACCTCAACTTACAAGAACCTTTAAAATATGCATAGGGTCAAAACTATTTCTGGTCCTCGCATAGGACCCACGTCCAAGGGCTGAACAAATTCAGTGTGAGACAAGCAAGGCCCTCCTGTGATGGAAATTCACGAGTCCCCAGGCCATGAGTACCAGGCGATCCCACGCTATTTCTCCGCATAACCGCATTCCCAAACTGCCACCGGAAACTTCCTCGCTCAGAAGAAGCCTATGATACCCACCAGGCTATCCTCCAAAAGACAATGAGGAGGAACAGGAGGATACATGGAGAGACTGGAATTCCCATACGTCACTGGCAGGTGCAGCCATTCTGGAAAAGTGTGTGGCGGTTTCTTAAGCGATTCAATGTATACCCACCGCACCCCTAGGCAAAGAACACATTCGTCCACGAAGAGACCTGAGGCAAATATTCGCAAGGCGAACGTGCGTAACCTGGGAGCAGGGGGCCACACGGCAGCGTCTGCACGGTCCCATTTCTATGAAACTTCTTTACCAGACAGACCTCTGTCTGGTTAGTGTTTGCCTGGAGCCGGAGGAGGGATAGAGACCCACTGCCAACGGGCATGAGGGGATTTCATCGAGGGAGGAAAACACCCGAATACTGGATTGCACTGAGAGTTGTGAACGGACTGAAAACCACTTAGCGCGCAATGAGGGATTTTATGGAATTATACTTCGGCAAAGCTATTTTCAAAAAGTAACAGGAGGATAAAGGGAGAGAGGTTGATTTTTGGATACAAGGATTGGGGGGCACCTGGGTGCCTGAGTCAGTTAAGCGTCTGACTTTGGGTCAGGTCATGATGTCATAGTTCTTGAGTTCAAACTCTGAGTCAGCTGTCTGCTGTCAGCACAGAGACTGCTTGGGATCCTCTGTCCCCGCCTCTCTCTGCTCTTCCTCAACTCACACTGGCTCTCTCTCCCTCTAAAACAAATAATAAAACACATTAGAAAAAAAAAAAGGATTAGGGAAAGCCTTATGAGAAATTGGTCAAAATTTGGAAGACAAAAGCACTGGGGTGCGGGGTGTACCTTCAATTCATATTTGGGTATTTTCAACATACCTGCCTAGAGAGTCTTCAGTATTCCAGGAGACTATGCCTATGCTATTTCTTACTTTATTAGAGCCCAGAAAATGTGAAGTGACAGACTAACCGGTAGGTTTATATCCAACAGGAAAAACAACTCTAAAGATTTTATTTTCTGGTCCCTACTGGTCTGTTGGTTTAAAGCTCACCTAACAACCTTATTCTAATTCTTTTCTTGTTTTTACGCCATTACATACCTAGTTCTTCAAATGCCTTTGGAATTCATTTTACCATCTGACTCATCTTCTCAATGTGTTAAACGCATCTCTGACCCATAGTCATTAAAGAAAAAAAAGGTAAGTGCCTGAAAAGCTGCCAGGATTACTGTTTTATAGCAAGAGAATCACAGGACCAAGAACTAGGGGCAACATACAAGCCTGACCGACCGGATGCCGGTTCATCAGGAACAGGCTGGTGCAGCTGGGGAAAAGGAGAACGGGGTGGGGGGGGGGGGGGGGGAGGGGGGTTTGGGCATGAGCATGGTCACGGTCGGATAGAATGACTGATCATTCGCGGAGGTGCAGTAACAGCTTCATGGTCACGCAGGAGCACGTCTTTACTCTGAAGACCCGTACGCTGACGTCGTTAGGGGTAAGATAACGCGGTATCTGCAACTTACTTTCAAATGATTCCATTTTTAAAAAATATTGGCACAATAAACTGAACGTGATATGGGTGCTTACTAAGTTATTCCTGGAACCCTTCCGTAGTTGTAGAGTTTTTCTTTGCAAGGGACAGAGGTTTTACGATGGCTGGTGACACGTCCTTCAGATCCTGTCATAAGTAGCCACCCGCACAGAAGCACCCCTGCCCGCCTGAGCTAGAGCAAGGCCCCAGCCTTCTCTCCAAGCACAGCACTAATCACACCCGTAATTACATGATTATTTGGTGAAGATTTATTTCCCTCAAGGGACCATAAAACCTCTGGACCGGGGATTCTGGTAGTCTTTTCCCCACTGAGGGCTAACGAAATACACGGCACAGAGGAGACCCCCAGCAGCTGTGCATTTTCCCTCCCTCCTTCCTTCCATCCATCCATCCATCCATCCCTCTACCCTTCCTACCTTCCCTCCTTCCTTCCACCCACCCATCCGTCCATCCGTCCATCCATCCATCCACCCATCCATCCACCCACCCATCCATCCATCCATCCATCCATCCGGCACTAATGGTGCCTGCCCCTAGGAACAAAGATGAACAAAGTCCCTTCCTTCGCCTCACTCACAGACCAGCAAGCACAAATCTGCTATATTGCCAGAGCGCTCAAGAAGCCTCCAGGATTTCCAAGAGCCCCCCAGGAGGCAGCTGAGAGGCCTGTGGGGCTGCTGCTGGCTTTCCGGAAGCAGTTCCTGGAGCCAAAGACGGCTAACAAGGTAAAGCTCTGTTCTCACACACAGGAGTCGGTTCTCGGCCTCCCCGTGCCTCCTACGGACCCCTAGTGCCTCATACCCTTTGTAAGTCAGCCAACTTAGCCCACAGTCTCACCAAATTTAAATATGAGAGAGAGATGCGTTAAGCATGTGTTAAATATGCATTCAGAGGGTCTCGCCTAGGTGGCTCAGTTGGTTAGGAGTCCGACTTCAGCTCAGGTTATGATCTCATGGTCCGTGAGTTCGAGCCCCGCGTCGGGCTCTGTGCTGACAGCTCAGAGCCCGGAGCCTGCTTCACACTCTGTGTCTCCCTCTCCGCCCCTGCCCCGCTCACAGTCTGTCTTTCTCACTCTCAAAAATGAATACATATTTTTAAAAAATATGCATCCAGAATGCTTACCACAACACGTTGCTTCTCTCTCCTGGCAGACGGTAGCCTGCAAGTTACTTTAAGAAGTTTCTATCGCATTATTTTAGAATTGCGGCTCACTTACAAAGTTTCAACTACACGCCATGGCATGTGATTACAGGTTGACTTTTACTAAATTTTGAAACTTAAAGCAAAAGTCAGAAATTCAAAGAGCCTTCTCTCCCGCTCAGTGCGGCTCCAGAGCTCACCTCCGCCCGGAGAGCTCTTCGTCCTGAAGCCTTCCAAGCCGGCCGGGGTCGCTCCCAGGCTTCCTGCGTCTCTGCCGGCACGGTGGGTGTTTGGCTAACCTCTAATACCGCTGTCTTCCCCCTCTGAGGTGCGGGAGGTCAGCGCCTCGCCCCAGCAGGGGGGCCGGCACACCCAGCCCCGCTCCAGACCACGACATCTGCCCGGGATCCAAAGGTCACCGAAGGCACAACCTCTCGGTCCCGGGGGCTGGCTACGTAAACCGCGCTACACGGACGGCCATGACTGAAGGAGTAAGAATGAGACCGTGAAAGAACATTGAAGGGTGTGGGGAAATGCTTACACTGTCGCAAAAGTGGGAAGAGAAACAGCTCCGAAGTGTGTGCTTTGGGATTTGGACACCCATTCAGCCACTTAGCGAATATGTATTAACCGAAAAGCTTGGCGCCGTGCCAGGCCCTGGAGCTAAAGCGGTCGTTGAGCAAACAAGGTCTAGGCCTTGCTCTCGTGAGTTCACGGTCCAGCCGGGGTGGAGAGGCCGGCTGTGAAGGAACAAACGAGCAAGAACGTGAGATGGGGGCGGAGCGCGGCACACAAACCCCAGGGGGGCCCGTGACCGGGGCGACCGATGGCGTGCCGGGCGCTCACGTGGGGGGGGGCAGGGAAGACCGCCCAGAGCACCGACTCGGAGGGGGCACTGAGACTCGGAGGGGGCACTGAACCGAGGCCCAGCGAGTCTCATTCGGTCTAATGCTCCCAAAGGCGGGGGCCGCACCAGGCCGAAAGACGGCCCCCGCGGATGCCGTGTCAGAACCCCCAGCGCCTGTCGGCGGCGGAAGGCGCTTTGCAGATGCGATTAAGGTTATGGGATGGCGGAGATGACCCTGGATTACTGCGTGGGCCCAAAGTAACCACAGGCATCCTTCACCGACGGACGCAGAGGGAGGTGTGCCTGCGGAAGGGAGGCCACATGTCCACGGAGACCGTGGTTGGGTGAGGCAGCCGCACGGTGACGAGTGCCAGCAGCCTCTAGAAGCCGGAGGGGAGAGGACAGACTCTCCCTTGGAGCCTCTAGAAGGACCGGCCTTGCTGACACCTTGATTTTAGCCTGGAAAACTCATTTCGGACTCCTGACCTCCAGAGCTGCAGGGGAATACATGTGTGTTGTGGTGAGCCGCCAAGTTTGCCGCGCGGTGTGACAGCAGCCCCACGACACTAATGCGGGCAAGGTCGGCGTCACCTCCCTGGCCTCCCTGTCCCCAGACACGGCACCTGAGGCTCTTCGGGGCTCTTCGGGAGAGAGGCACACAGCAGATGGCAGGGCAGGACCCGAACGCAGGCGATCTGACTCCAGAGCCCCTGACTGCCAACTTCCCTGACGGGCTGCCTCTCAACTAAGATTTCGGTTTCCTACGCCAGTGCTCCCTTCACGGGGCTGAGGCCACGCTGACTGTCAGATGCAGGCGTGAGTCCAAGGAACCAAGGCGGCGCTTGCCTATTACTTCCGGGAATAGCACGGGGTACTTTCTAGTGCCAACGCGAAGGTCCCATCCAATGTGGCCTTCCACCCGGACAAGTAACATTCTGAGTTCAAGCTCGACAAGCCTCTTACAGGAAGGTTTAGAATAGCCTTACTCTCGAGGTGCCTGGGTGGCTCAGTCGGTTAAGCAGCTAACCTTGGCTCAGGTCATGATCTCATAGTTTGTGGGTTCGAGCCCCGCATCGGGCTCTGTGCTGACAGCTGAGAGCCTGGAGCCTGCTTTGGATTCTGTGTCTCCCTCTCTCTCCTTGCCCCCCCACTCCTGGTCTGTCTTGCTCTCTCTGTCAAAATTAAACAAACATTAAAAAACAGTTAAAAAAAAAAAAAAGATAAGCCTTGCTCTCCTCCAATCTGAGGTGTCTCGGAGTCCTATGCAGTTGTCCGTGAAGGAGCGTAGGCTATGCCGCCCCCAAACACGCCCCTTTGGCACACTGATGATCGCGAATTAAGGTCTCTCAGAAGCGGCAAGGACGCCTTGGCCCTGCCGGTCCCCCTGAAAGCAGGAAACGAGTCTCCGTGTGATAGGCGCCCGCCCTGCACCAGGAGGAGAGAAGCTGTCCTCATCACCAGGGACCAGGAAGTCAGGGCCGAGAGGGCTCTATAAACAAACCTTACTACGTCACGAATTTTCGGCCCCAAGTCTAAAGCCCCCTCGTTTCGCCAATTCTTCACAGTTACCTGGTCTCTTTGCGTAAAAGGTATAAACGCCGCCTGCTGTGGTCACTTCTTGAAGTCTCCCATGCATACAACATTAATTAGTCTTTCTCCTGTTCATCTGTCTTACGTCTATCATTAGACCAGCCAGAGAACCCAGAAGGGGCGAAGGGAAGACTTTGCCACCCCTGCACCTGCTGACTGTGCCTCCTCAGGACAGCCCGCTGGTGGTGTAGGACAAGCCAGCCGGGCCTGGAAAAGGCCAGAGGAAGTGTCTCCCCTGGTGAGGTTATCGAATACTTAAAAAAACAAAAAAACAAACAAACAAAAATCTCGGTCTTCTCCTGGGAGCTGGGTCCATGAGAAGAGCGTGCTGTCTGGGCAGCCTGTCCTACCAACACGCTAAACTGCCCGGAGAAGGGCTGGAGCACCGAGAGGCCCCGAGGCCCACCCCTCTGGGTCTTCCCAGGAAGCTGCCTCCGATCGGCGAGGACCGTGAAACGCGTTCGGGGTACGCGACAGGCCGCCGAACTGCAGACGCTACCGCCAGAGCCCAGAGTCAGCGGGACCCCGGCTTCAGAACGCGGCCGGGGCTCTCCGACCAAGCACAGCCTACCGTGTCTTTGAGTTACTCGTTCCCATGTCCTGAGTACCCGGTGTGTGCGCGCCAGCGGGAACTTGCACGGCTCGCACGGCCTAGGACTCTGTAACGACCGTCTTGACGTGGGTGACCCTTACTGGTACGCAGTCCGGCTCAGAGAAAGGCCTGGGGGGGGGGGGCGCCGAGCTGTCAGAGACCCCCACCGGGAGGCCTGGGAGGTCTCGGGGTGGGGAGGGCGTTCTCGATTTACTCTACCGACGTCTGCCATTTGGGTATTTTTTCATGACTTATTTTTATAATTTGAAAAAAGAATTTTAAAGCCATTTCAGATGGCATCCAAGGCTTTTGCCACTTGCAATTTCCAAGCCACACGGAACATTCCTGCAGCAAAGCGTTTTGTGTTGTTCTGTTTTTCACTTTATCCACCCAGGAGAGTGAAGGGAAGGCCGGAACAAGAGAAGCCACTGACCTTGACCGAGCTCCCCGTGGGGCCGACTGCTGCTCTGGGCGTGCCCCACGCCTCGTCCTGCGCGACCCTCACAAGCACGGACAAGGTGGACACCGTCTTTGCAGAGGGGGATAAGCCAAAGTCGCTGGCCCGAGGCCACACAACTGACTGTGAACGCCAGGACCAGTCGGGGCGCTCCGATCCCAGTCCGAGTCCGGTCGGGGTCCCCTGCCTTCCCAAACCCCAGACCTTTGACCCCTGCGCCACCGGAGGCCCCGGTGAAGATCTACGGAAGAACGAACACGTGCAGCCCCTATTCCCGAGCTCCCCTCCTCCCGAAGCCGTCCCTGCTGGCTGACGGGGAGCTCACCACTTGACGTTAGGAAAAACAAGCAAACCTGCAGGGGCACTGCTCACCGGAACGTCAGGTCATTCGGTTGAAAGGCACATGTTTCTCAGAATGAATCAGCCGTTACCACCATAGATGGGAGACGACCCGTCCACAGAACAAAAACCAAGTGCAAAGTAACCGACCTCGCTGCCGTTTCCCCTGGAGAAACCTCGCAACCCCTTTCGCTTCTTGTCCAGAAAGGCATCTGGTACAAGTTTGATACGTGATGAGCCTGCTGTTTCCCTAAAACCCAAATTAAGGGGAACTGGACACTGAGACCCACCCTCCACGAAAAGTCCCTTTTGCACACAAACGTTCCATCTAGCACCTCGACGAGCCCAAACTTCCGGATCAGGGGCAGCTTCCCACGTGGAATTCCGTAACGTTTCACGCCTCCCTCTTTGCTCTGGCCACTAGGAAGCTCAGCGTCAACTCTGTGGCGAGCTACGGGAGAACCGTGGGTTGCACTTTGCGATATCCACTCACCTTTGGCTTCATCTTGCTACCCTTGGCCCACGATTCCTCAATTTTTTTTCTCTATCATTCTGCACACATTTTAAAAACTTACTTTTTCAAGGCGGCGTGCACATGGAACAAAATTCAAAAGGAACGAAAGGGGACGCAGAGGAAGCAAGTCACCCACCTCCCTGTCTCCCAGGTAGTTCACTCCCCGCTCCAGAACCATCCTGTCGTGACCAACTTGGTAAGCACCCTCCCAGATACCGACTCTGCGTTTACAAAGGTACGCAAATATCTTTACACCCACAGAGCACGCGAATATAACGGCTGTTCACTTTGCTTTGTAAGATCTGCACCTGACGTCCCTTAGGGATTTAACCAACTCCCTGCTGCCAGGCATTCGGGTCGACTGCTGCGACTCTCTTGTGCTGCGGCCAAAACCCTAACACAGCCACCGCTTTACGCACAGACTCGTCCCTGGGATCAATCCCTAGAAACGGAAACGCGGGTCAAAGGTGCTCTGATTGAGTCATTCAATGTCAGTTTTATTTTTAAAATTAACAGATAGTTAGTTAGTTTTTTGATGTATATAGTCCTATCAGGTTTTTTAAATTTATTTACTTACCGGGAGGCAGGCAGAAAGAGAGGGAGAGAGAGAATCCCAAGCAGGCTCTGAGCTCGCACTGAGCCCAGCACAGGGCTCGATCCCACGACCATGAGATCATGACCTGAGCCGACATCGAGAGTCGGATGCTTAACCGACTGAGTCACCCAGGCACCTCCCTTGTTTTTAACGTTTATTTTTTGAGAGAAAGGAAGAGGGGAAGTGCGTGAGCACGCGCGCCAGCAGGGGAGGGCCAGAGAGAGAGGCAGGCCGAGGATCTCTGCTACTAGCACAGAGCCCGATTCAGGGCTCGAACTCATGGACTGTGAGATCGACTGAGCCACCCGGGCCCCCCCCCCAACCTCGTTCTGTCATTTTTAACACGTGTTGTCTTCCAGCCTCACCGCCACAACCAAAATGCAGAACCGTTCCATTCCGTTAATCCCCAAACCTTCTCCCTGCTCCTCCCCGGTAGTCACACCCTACGCCAGCCCCGGCACCAGAGCGTTTATGTGTTTGTGACTATACAGATCCTACAGCACGTCAGCCGTTGAGACTAGATTCCTACACTCAGATACTACTCCTGAGACTCCCCCAAGATTGTCGGTACAGTGGGTTACATCGACTGATTTTCTTCTTTTTTTTTTTTTAATGTTTATTTATTTACTTTTGAGAGAGGGAGGGACAGAGGGAGAGGGAGAGGGAGAGAGAGCGAGCTGGGCAGGGGAGGGGCTGAGAGGGACGGAGACAGAGAATCTGAAGCAGGCTCCAGGCTCTGAGCTGTCAGCACGAACCCTGAACTGTGAGACACGGGGCCTGAGCCCACGAACTGTGAGATCACGACTCGAGCCAAAGTCAGAGGCTTAACTGACTGAGCCCCCAGGCACCCCACACCGACTCATTTCCAAATGCTGAACCAGCCTTGCATTCCTGGCACAAATGCTGTTTCAGGGTATTGCCTTTTTTTTGTTTTTAATTTTTTAAAGTATTAGTGAATTCGTCGTGCTAACGCTGGGGTGAGGACTACGTGTGTCTTCACGAGGGATACTGTCTGCAATTAGCTTCTTTTGCACTGCACTTGTCTGTCCGGTTTTGGTATCAGGGTAACACTAGCCTCATAAACTGAGTCAGGAAGTAGTCTCTCCTCTAAAGCCGGGGTTATTTTTCTTTAAATATCGGTAGAAGAACTCACCAATGAAACTCTCTGGGCTCGGAGATTTCTTGCTTAGAAGGTTTTTCACTATGATTTCCATTTCTTTCATAATCACAGGATGATTCAGGTCATCTATTCATCTCAGATGAGTTTTGGCAAATTGTGATTTTCAAACGGACGGACCCTTTCGTCCTAAGTTATCAAGTTTCTGACTGTGGAGTCATCGGTGGATTCCCCTTACCGTTTTCATCTCCGCAAGGGCCTCTAACCGCATCCCCCTTTTCCACTGGTTGTTGGTGATTTGCCTCCCCTTTTTGTCAGTTTTACCAGAGTTGGAACAGTTTTGTTCATCATTTCAACGAACCTGCTTTTGGTTTCACGTTTAATTTTTGGTTTTCAATTTCACTGATTTCTGTTATGTTTATTACTTCCTCCCTTTTGCTTGCTTTGAGTTTATTTGCTCCTTTTATGGTTTTTAAAGTAGAAAATCAGATTCCTGATTAGAGAACTTTCTTTTCTAATAAGCGTTTTAATGCTATACATTTCCCTCTAAGCATTACATCCCACAAAGTTTTAGAGGTCCTATTTTCGTTCAGTTCAAAATAGTTTCTTTTTGTTTTCTAACTTTCTTTGTGACTTCCTCATTGTCCCGTGACTTATTTAGGTGGGTTACTTGTTTAATTTCCAAGCTCGTGGGAAGGTTCTTGCCCACGGTGTGTCACTGCTGTGTGATCTAATCCCGCTGTGGTTAGAGAACACATCTTGTGTAATTGTAATCCTTTCAGATTTATGGTTTCTGGTTCACCCCAGGCCACGGTCTATCTTGGCGAATGCTGCGTGGCGCGCACGCTTGCCCAGAACGTGTGCTGTGCTCTCGTGGGGCGCTGGCATGTTCAACGAACGTCGGTCGCTCCTTCCGTGTCCCGGCCGACTGTCTCAATGGCCTCTCGATCGCCGTCCAAAGAGGAGCCGGGTCGGCATTCCAGTCACGAGGGTGGATTTGTGCACCTGTCTCCGATCTGCCTGTCTCGTGCATTCTGCAGCTGCCGCGGGTGCACACACTCAGAGTCATCCTGTCGTCCCGGGGAATGTCCCGCCTTGTCCCTGGGAACCTACTCTGCTCTCAAGTGTACTTTTCCTTATGTGAGGCCATCTACTCCGCCTTCGTTCTGATCGGTGTTTTCACGGCCTGTCTTTCCCATCCTACGTACCTCACGTTTAAAGCGACTTTCCTTTGTTTCCGTTTCTTCATCCATTGTGGCGATCCGTCAGCACTGGGTATGCAGACACACAAACGGTGCGTTCCAACCATTCATATGAATATGACGACGACGGGCTTCGGCGTACCATCTTCTCTGGATTTTTCCCTCTATTCCTCTTGCCTGTCTTGGTTTCCTTTTTTTACGCTCTTTTTAGAATTCCATCTTAATCTGTTGTGGTTTTCACGCTCTCTCTGCACAGTCTGGTAGCTGATCTAGGGACTCGCACGCATATTTAATTTCTTACAATCTTACCACCATATCCCCTTCTGTATCTACAGCCACGGAAAACCCAGACACAGTCACGGTCCTTGCTCTCGCTCAGACGCGTGTCAAAGAGCTTGCGGGGAGAACGGCGGTCTGTCATACCTACCGAGACCCTCATGGCCTTCTGATGTAATGACCTTTCCATCTGAAAAACTTCCTTGAGCAATTCGCTGAGATCTGCTGGCAACAAACGCTCGCGCTCTGCCTTCGGCTGAAAGCGCTCCATCCCACCTCGCTCCCGCCGGGCGTCTGTGCCGGGACGGGTCTGGGCCTGGCTGGCGGCTCTTCTCCTCCCATGCTGCATGTCCTCTGGCCACTTGTAAGACTTGTCTTTTTTTTTTTTAACGTTTATTTATTTTGAGAAAGAGAGAGAGAGCATGAGCAGGGAGGGGCAGAGAGAAACGGAGACACAGTATCCGAAGCAGGCTCCAGGCTCCGAGCTGTCCGCACAGAGCCCAATGCGGGGCTCCAACCCACGAACTGTGAGATCGTGACCTGAGCCGAAGTCGGACGCTCAACGGACCGAGCCGCCATGCGCCCCCAGGCTTTGTCTTTATTTTCAGCAGTTTGGTTCTGACATGTCTGGGCGCGGGCTTCTGCGGCCTTTCCTGCCTGGAGTTCGCTGAGCCGCCGCCCCCCAAATCTGTAGCTTTATCTTTTTTGTCGGATTTAGGACACATTCAGCCATTATTTAGTCCAGGATTTTCCTCTGCACCGCACGCTTCTCCTCCCCTTCTGAGACCCCAGTAGCACAAAGTTAGACCTTTACTGGTGCCCCATGCGTCCCTAACTAAGACTCTGCTCCTTGTCCCCCTATCCTCTGTGTCGTTCGGACGGACTCGTCCGTGGCTCTGTCGCGGTGCTTGCTCCTCCTTCCTTTACCACCCTCCTCCTGCTACCCAGCCTGTCCGGTTAGTTGGTTTCGGTTACTGTATTTTCCCCTAAAAAGCTCCACGTAGTTCCCCTTTATACTTTCGCATTCTTTGCTGATACTTTCTACCCTCCCACTTCGAGAACGGTCCGTCTTATTTATTGGAGCGCTTGTATTACGGCCGCTTTAAAGTCTTTGCCGGGTAACTAACAAGTGCGCTCTCGTGGCACGAGGAGCTGTGGGCTGCCTTCCCGGCGTGAGCAGGCTCTCCCAGCTGCCGACGCGCCAGGGGCGTCTGGAGGCATTCTACACATCCTGACTACTGCGTTGCAAGACTCTGGGTCTTGTCCAGACCCTCTGGAGAAGGTTCGTATTTGCGTTTTAACAGGCCACTGACCTGGTTGGACTCCAGCCCCGCATTCCAACCAGCTTGAGTCGGTTGACTTTTCAAAGCGTCTCCAGCACCGGCTGGCTGTACCCCCCGCGTGCGCCGCCCAGGGTGGGGCCCGTGTGGCGGTCCACTCCGGAGTTCGGTTCTCAAAGCCCACGGTCGCTAGTTAGAGTCAGATCTCTGCACCCGCAGCCCGGGGTCAGCCCGGGAGCTCATGACAACCTCGAAGGTCGCTCTTCCGAACTCCTCCTCCCCGCGGTGTCCCCGGAACGTGCGGGTTCCCTGGGTCGCCCCTTCTCTGACTCTCCAGCCACGCACCTCCCACAGCTGTGCGTACCCCGGGGCAAGTGGGAGGAGGAGAGAGAACAGGGCCTCGGGGGTCTCCCCCCGCCTTCTGGGAACATTCTCCTGTAATCGGGTTCCCTTCCTGAGAGTGTCAGGTGCCTGCGGAACAGTCTTAACGGCCGGGAAACTGAGGGGGGGCTGGGGTATGAGAAAGCAGTGAAAAGGAAAAACTGAGAAGCAGGGTTTTTGCTTTCTGAGGGTTAGAGCGCCGCCTTTCCGAGGGCTCTCTCTGTCCACACGCACACTCGTCTCCGGGCTTCAGGACACCTCGAGTACAGGGTGGGGCACGGCGGTGGTGGGGGGAGCGGCAAGGCCCCTCGATTCAGCGGCACTGTGACGTGCGGCCCTCTTCCCCGATCCACCGGCTGCTGTTTACTTTCCAGAATGCTGACAGACCTGCTCTATGTATTCCGTTCAAGTTTTACAGCTGCGTTCACTAGAAGAGACGGCTCAGAGCACGCTTCCTCCTTACGCAGGACTGAGACCTGCTCTTTTTCGTAAACTGGCTCAAACCTTTCCAAAGGCACAAGGGATGATGAAGAGTGATGACTTCTGTCCTTCTGACTCCCCAGACTTCGCGGAGCCCAGAGGCGCGGAGACCGGATGTCACTCTTGGCTGTTCTGGGTCTCTCTAACATCCAAGAGCTGACTTGAAATTCCAGAAGGCCACCCAAGATGTCCAGGTCATACGAACCCGAGCACGTGCACGCTCCTTTGCGCACGTGGCGTCTTCCATCCAGGACCCGGAAGCCCGCACACCGGTACTCCCCACGGGAAGCCCTGCCTGTCCGCAGCTGCCTGGCGGCCCAGACAGGACACTTCCTGAAACGGTGCCGGTGCCTCAAGTCCCTAGCGTTATGGCTAAACGACTCACAAACCCTGCTCCAAAGCCTCCCCGGGTGGGTGCAGTCCCCATTTCCGACAGCCCAAGCGACTGAGGGACAGTAAGGCAGGACCGCGCCGCCAGGCGGCCTGCGCCGGAGCATCAGAACCCCCAGCAGGCCGCGGCCTCTCCAATCCGGCTGCACCGACGGAGCGGAAACATAAGCAAAACGGCGGTCAGACGGGAGGAGGGGTGAGAGGAGAGAGGAGAGAGGTCGAGAACCACCGTAAGGGTTAGACCTGAAAAAGAAGGTGAAGTTTGTCATTTTCTGAAATGGGGACAGATGCAGAGAGAAGAGGCCCAACGACGGGAAGCAGAGGTAAGCGTGCGGCCGCGGCCGCGTCAGCCCGGCGGCTGTCAGACACCGGGCGGAGCACCCGGCAGGCAGCTGGACGCGCTGTTCAGGGGCGAGGCCCCGGCCGGGAAGGAACGGGGGGGGGGGGGTCAGGGAAGGCGAGCTGTTTACGGGGCCATCGACAGGGCAGCTCCTGAGGGGGCTCTGGTATCGAGAGGGCACCCAGGAAAGGAAACGGCCAACTTCGAGATGTGGTGACCTCAAAGTCAAGGTCAGAAAGGCTCCCCAGGAGCAGAGGAGGGGCTGATAGGACAAGGGCTGAGGAACGCCCCTGGGGCCTGGGAACCGGCAGTCTCCTGAAGAACCAGCAGGGCCGAAACTGCACGCGGCCTTCCCTGCGCGGAGCTTATGACAGCCCCCCGCCCGCGGTGTCACCCTGCTCCCGTCAGTCTTCTCCCCGTGGGAGGTAAGTAACTGCCAAGGAAGGGACGGCCAAGGAAGTCCTGCCTTTCACTGTAATTCCAGGAAGGACCCCCACGGGGCCTCAAATTTGCAGAACAAAGGACTATGGAAGCCAAGTAGGAAGGTCCCTCTTTACCCACAAGGCAAAGGATACACTGCTCAGCACTGCTCAGCACTGCCCAGCACTGCCCAGACGGCCCAGAACTGCCCTGAAGGCCCAGAACTGCCCAGCACTGCCCTGATGGCCCAGCACTGGCCAGACGGCCCAGCACTGCGCGGACGGCCCAGCATGGCCCAGCACTGGCCAGACGGCCCAGCGCTGCCCAGACGGCCAAAGTGGCCAGGACCCCGCCCACACACACCCAATGCGAGGAGGCCTGAAGGCAGCCATCTCCGAACCCCTTCCCCCCGTTTTTATGCTCGGGGCCTCTCCAGGTCGCCAGCGGCTGCCGCGATGAGTGTCAGGCATATGCCGGACCCTCTTTTGCCCACCGCGGGCGAAGGTGGCTATTTTCCTCCCGATACCCAGCCTCCCCTTCTCGAGTAGCAGGGCTCTGAGATGGCCTCGCGCGTCACAATCACCGGGGGCGTTTGCTGGAACACGACTTGCTGTGCCCCAGGCCCAGATTCTTCAGTGGGCCTGGGGGAGGCCTGAGAACTCGTGTTTCTAACAAACGCCCAGAAGACAGTCGTGGCAGCCGGGCACCGCACTCTGAGAACCACCGGTTTAGTGGCGTCTCACAGCCGTCCTTGGTCATTTTTGTTCCCCTATTTAAAAAATCTCTCAGAAATCATAATGTAAGCTGAGAGAGAATGACTTACTTTTCAAAGTTTTTCTGAAGTTCAAAACGACAGCTGAAAGTAACATTTCAACATTTCCTAAGAATGGCAGGCATGTCGACGTCCGGCTCATGTGAAGAGAATCTGGCCTAGGTACACCGAAGTCACGTGTGTCGCACGTGCCCCGGGCAAGCCACAGGCAGCACCTGCCACTCGCTGGACCTATTTCTTAATTCCAAGTCACGACAGCCACTCCTTGAGCACTCCCTCTGGGCCACTCGTGGGACAAGAACGTTCCACACACATCAGCTCTTAACTGAACACAGTCCAGCGGGGAGGAACGGCAACGCCCACTTTGCAGATGAGAACACCAAGAGGGAACGGGCCCAAGGTGATGCAGATAAGGAGGGGGCGCCGGAAGTCACACCCAAGGATCTTGGGGGGCATACACACCCGTCCCCCGGGCTCCACCAGCCCAAGCGCTTGTGTGCTCCCAGCACCCAGCACGAGCCCTGGCCTCAACCCAGTGCGGCGTCTGCACACGCAAGCGGAGGGGCCTGCGGAGGCCTCGGGCGCATCCTCCCACACGGGGTCCTGTTTCCGGCTGTTCAAAGCAGACTTGTCCCAGGAAAGAGGCACTAACAGCAAAGGCTCTGCAGCACTTACGACCCTCGGTACTATACTCAGCACGCGAGGGACAGTCACGCACTTCGTCCTCACCCCGCCGAAGCTGGCGCGATTACTCTCCGAATCTTAGAGAGGAGGAAAATGAGGCCCAGGAGGTTAAGCGACTCGCCCGCACAGCCAAACGGCGGCCGAGCTGGGCTACGGACTCTGACGGTCTGACTCCAGAGTCCGTGCTCCCAAATCACGACGTGACGGCGCGCCGACATGCACTTCTCTCCGGGAAGGAACACATTCCTAAGGGAAGGGGGGAGGGACCCCGAGTTTCCTAAACCTGGCACCGTCTGGGGTCCCCGGCCTCGGCAGTCGGTGCCGGCTCCGGGCTCTCTTTAGGGTGTGGGCGGACATCTGCGGCAGCCGCCAGCTGGCGTACCCCACGGCAGCAGGTACCGGCCCTGGATCCCTCCTCGGCCTGGCCAGCCGGGGAGGGACGGATGGGACGAGAGGTCGGAGGGCCGGAGACACAAAGCACGAGCAAACAGGACACGGGCAGGATTGTGTGACTCATGCTGGTACAATTACGTCCTTCATTATTGATGGCGGGAGCCAGATGGTCCTCTTTTGTGCGGTATTGTGTTACCACGTAATTAGCGGACCTAGTCACTTCGGTGCACAAAAATCCCTTAGGTTCAAGAACATAATCCATGTTCACCTTAAAAAAAAAAAGGTAAAACAAAGGAAACAAATTCAAATATGATGTAAGTGATATTAAGAGTCATGGGAAACTCTACTTAGGATAATGGTTACTTTTTCCAAAGCGTGGATTTCTTTGAAAATTTTAAACAGTTTGGCTATTTAGTTTCTAAAAAATTTATAGCTGAGCTTTGCATACGAACCCCTCAAATTTTAATTATATGCTATTGTAATAAGCCTACACAAACAGTGATTCAAATTCAAAATAAATTCAAATTCAAAATAACAAAAATGAATTCCAACACTGATGTACTCCGTGGGCCTCCGGGGCCCAGACGGCTGCTTTGGGGGACGTCGGACAACACTGGGAACAAACGTAGCTTGCCGAGGCTTAAAAAACATGAAATACGCACGCATCCACCGTGTGGTTCAAGCCGGAGCCCCAGCACGCGCTCCCGGCCGCGCCCCGCACGCCGCACCGCTGGGCCTAACACGTTGAAGACCCCCGGGGGCTGTCATCTGCAGCCACATCCGGTCGATGTGATGCGCTAGCCGGCCCCACCTTCCCGCCTCCGGGCTAGTCCAGGGGCCACAGTCTGGCCAGGGTGACACCGCTGTAACACCCCCCAGGTGTAACACCCCCCAGGGGCTCCCCGCGGCCTCCAGGCACATCCAGCCCCCCTCGCTGCTCCCCGGGCCGTGCCGCCACTGCCCCTTAGCACAGGCCGCCCCCGCCTCCTGCGGCCCCCTCCCTGCGGAGAGGCAGAGTAGCAGCGATGGTTCCGATGGGGACTAGGCTCCGGCTCTGCCCAAGCCACTGAGCCCGAGCCTAAGTGCCTCTTCGGTGAAGAGAGGACAACAACAGTACCTTCTTGAGAAGACTGTTCCAAGTTTTAAATGAACTAAAACCCAAGTGCTGACTCATCCGAAACCAGCAGAGTAATCACACTCAGTTCACGATCCCTGTTATTCATAACTCCGTCACACCTCTGAACTCAACCTTGTGCGCAGCCCCGCCCAGCAGGCCGTGCCCCTGCCCCCACACCCACCCATCCTGCTCCTTTCCACACCTGCCCCGGAATCCTCTCCTCCCCAAAGGGGTGCTCTCGAGCAAGGTGCTGTGTCAGTTCACTAACCCCAGTGCCACGCGCGAGGCCCACTGCTTACGGGTCCCCCAAGTATTTATCAGGGGTGCCTGGGGGGCTCAGGCAGTTAAGCATCAGACTTGGGCTCAGTCATTATCTCATGGTTTGTGAGTTCGAGCCCCGCGTCGGGCTCTGTGCTGACAGCTCGGAGCCTGGAGCCTGCTTCGGATTCTGTGTCTGCCTGTCTCTCTGCCCTTCCTCCGCTCGAGCTCTGTCTCTCTCTCTCAAAAAAAACAAAAAAAAAAGATAAAAAAAAAAGTATTTACTGAACGACTGTCGATGGATACAAAACCGAGGCTGGAGAGGTCGGCCTGCCGGGGGCAGTGCGGCAGCACCGGGCAAACGGCAGATGTTGGGATGGCTGAGACTCAGAGCCCAGGAGAGGAGGACGAGGGCCGTAACAGTCAGAGCTTCCAAAGCCGCAGAGACCCCCCCGGCCCGCTGAGTGTGGGCACGAACCTTCTTTGAAAAGATAAGCACCCGTCTCCAGCTGCTGGCCTCACGCCCTGTGCGGGGAAGTAGGCGGCCCGGTGGTGAGGAGACACCACGGCCCTGGCCCGGGCCCTGAACCCCGTGCCCTCCCCCTCCTCAGACAAGTAGGCAGCTACGGAGCCAGACAGGGGAAGGGAGTCATCCTACAGGTGGGGGGACGATGGCCCTCGAGTTCCTGGCCAAATCAGGATTGAGCTCCCTGAAGCCCCTGGGATCTGAGGGGGAGAACGCTCATATCATATCAGACACGATCAGTCACCATTTGACAGTAAACACATTTCCAGCTACTGCCGGAAAAACGGATTCGACTGGGCCAGAAGGATCTAGAGCCCCGCGATCTCTTTCCTAGCCGCGTGCCGCGAGCTGGAAACGACAAAGGTTGAAGTCATCAGCATTCTGAAGACACACGTACATGTTAGGAATGTGGCATGCAGAGTGACACAAAGCTTTCCAATCCCAAAGCCTCAGGAAAGGCCGTTTTCGCAAGGTTCCCAAATATAAGCTAGGCGGCGTACTTCTGCATTTCTGTGGCTTGTATACCTTTCGTATTTTCTTTGACTCTTTCTGAGCATTCTCTCGGAGTGGTACTTTTCCAAATAACTTCCATCCCAAGTCATTCTGTTTGTCAAGTCTTGCATTCTGTTTTCTAGCAAGCAAATTCCTATAGGGAGAAAATAAGAGGGTTAGGAAACTTCTGGGTATTGACAAAAACACCAGGACAACCGAGTCACCCTCTAATGAAAACAAGGAGACTTCCCTTGGCGAGAACAACGTCTTGAACCGCGAGCTTTAATTCTTTGGGTCTGAGTTTTCACGTAAGACACAGAGTCACGCAGCAAGGGAACCGCGCGGGAGCTGCAAACGAGCTTTCCGTTGTCCGACCGTTACCCGCACAGCTTCTGCAACTCGAAGGAAGGAGATGCCTTATGCTCGGACAAGGTGTGGGACAGAAGTGACCTCTGAAGCCAGACCACACTGAATCGAGCTCGGCCTCAACCGCTCGCCAGCTGTGTGCCTTTGACCAGTACACGAACCTCTCTCAGCCTCAGTTTCCTTGTGTTTAACAAGGGCCTTTGTAGGAATTAAAATCACAGGCACACAGTCAGTGCTTCAAAAAGTAAGAGCTGCTAGGGCGCCTGGCTGGCTCCGTCGGCTGAGGGTCCGGCTCTGGATTTTGGCTCGGGTCGTGATCTCACAGTCCATGAGACCGAGCCACGTGTCAGGCTCTGTGCTAACAGCACTGAGCCTGCTTGGGATT
The DNA here is from genome assembly GCA_004024585.1 of Paradoxurus hermaphroditus. NCBI lineage: Eukaryota > Metazoa > Chordata > Mammalia > Carnivora > Viverridae > Paradoxurus > Paradoxurus hermaphroditus. The sequence goes on along the minus strand of PITB01021992.1, from coordinate 6,329 downwards.
CTCGCTCTCCCTCTTTCTCTGCCCCTCTCCTGCTCATGACTCTCTCTCAGTCTCTCAAAATAAATAACCTAAAAAAATAAAGGAAAAAAGGAATTCTGTGAAATAACAGCCGCTTTAACAATTAACCTCTAGCTCAGTTTAAATCACCTATGGGGGGCACCTGGTTGGCTCCGTTGGTGGAGCACACACCTCTCAATCTTGGGGTCGTGAGTTTGAGCCCCACGTTGGGCATGGAGCCCACTTAAAATAAAAATTAAAAAATTAAGGAAATAAATCATCTATAAGGTAAAGTTATATTGCCTATTTAGAGTCTCCACATATAAGAAAAGGAAAGCCATTCAAGAGATAGTCACAAGGTCTTCCATCCCAACAACATGTAAACAAAAGTCCCAAATAACACAAATAAATCCCAAATGGTAGTACGAAATAAACGACGTTCTGGAAGGTGGTTTCCAGGGCTCACCGGAAAGTGTAAGATGAACCCGTAGCACCTCGTGTGCTAGAAAGTCAGAAAGTGCTCAAAGAAATACGGGGACACGTCTAAAGGGAACAGCAGGCTGCTTGAAACAAGGGCTCCCACTGGCTAAATCTGGAACGATCTATAACCATCGAGATAAATAATGAGAGCAAGAGACTATAACCCCTTGAATAAAACAAAAATCCACGTGCCCACACGAACACGAACAAGTGGAGGAGGAGCAGGAGGAGGTGTCCCCGAAGGAGCGGAGGAAGCCTGACGGAGGCAGGAAAGCCCCGGGGGGCGCTGAACCCGGAGCGGACAGCTGCACGGGAAGAGGATTGCCACGCTTCGAAGCAGCGCCCTCAGATCACTTAATTACAAAGGCACACCTCCTCAGGCCAGTCCCGGAAGCCGCATTCCCGGTGTCAGAGGCGACAACGCGTGCCTGCTGCTCCCATACGCTGAGAACAGCACACTATACGGATGGCGGTAGACAGACAGACAGACAGTCAGAGAAGATCCCTGAAACAACTGACAAAATGTGAACGCGGACCACAGACTAGGAACCAGCACAGGGTCGTGCTGAATTTCCTGATCTTGACAACTGCACAGTGGTCACGGGAGGGAACGCCCCTGTTCTCGGGGGATATACGGATATGTCTGGGGGAGAGGGGCATGACACCTTAGGGGGAGAGGGGCGTGACCACTCCGTCTGATTCTTCTAATGCTTCAAGGAAATACTTATTCACTAATATGGCACATAGACCACGCTCCCAGAAGAGAGAAAACAAATGAAGTGAAATACAAACTGTATCTGGGTGAAGAATACATGGAACTTCCCTGTGTTTTTCTTGAAACTTTCCAATAAATTTGAAATCATATCAAAATACAGTTATGGGGCCTGGGTGGCTCATCGGCTGAGCGTCCGACTTCGGCTCAGGTCACGATCTCGCAGTTCATGGGAGCCCCGCGCCAGGCTCGCTGCTGTCAACGCAGAGCCTGCTTCAGGTCTTCTGTCTCCCTCTCTCTCTGTCCCTCCCCTACTCCCACGCCGCACTCTCTCAAAAATAAATAAAGCATTCAAAAAATAAATAAAGTTATAAAATTTTTCAAAAAAGGATACAAATGGTTTCACCATATTTTTCCTTGCTTTTCGGCTGTGGTTGGAATGGAATCCATTTCAGAAACCATTTCGTAGCCCAAGGCAATTCTATACACACCTTTGTAAAAAAGAAACTCTGAGCTATCCCCAGGTCCAGGCTGTGTACCATCGGAGACTGAGCCACCCGTGAGACACACCCGGTCCACACCCAGCTAAACTGTCAGGCACCTGCAGGCTACTCAGAGCTCGGGTATCCCGGACTCGGCTCACTAACCGCTGACGTTTTGCGAAAGAGGAGTTGCCTCTGGAGAAGGGACCTGGGCCCAAGGGACAAACGGTGAGGAACCCCAATGCACCTGGAAGGGGAGGGGCCGGGAGTGAGGGGTACACCCCCTGATGAACCTCAACCCTACTGTGGAGGCACGTATGTCAGCGAAGGTCTAGAGGGGCAACGAACGGAACAGAGAACCCCACGGAAGCGACTGGGTGATCTGCGACCCAGGAGGCGGAGTGCGACTGTGGTCCTGGCCACAGAGACGGGCCAGCAGGGGAGGGAGGAGCGGAAGCCTTGGTGTCTCCACGCACTGCGACGACCACGGGAACCTGTACAAACGCAGTGCAGACAAAACTCACCAAATTCACGACTCGTGATAGGCCGTGACTTATCAAAGGTACCTTCGCCTCTCGTCCACGCGGGAGGCTGAGGACCTCTGAATGGACAGGAACCCCTCCCCAGCTCCAGCTGTTTGTGTCACCGGCACAGGTGACAGGGAGCCTCTGGCTCCCCTTGCAGGTCGGTGGGTCATCGGAAGGCTGGCGTGGATCTGGTGGCCGAGGACTGGCCTCCGCCCACCACTGGCCCAAACCCCACTCCCGGGCCAGCGCAGTGAGGGGGCTCAGACGGGGCGGGAGAGTCCCGTGGCCCTGACGGTTCCCTGGGGCTGTCCCTTCAGGAGCTCTGGGCCACAGCGAGTCGGCAGAAGCCCTCGCCCTCAGTCAGCCTGAGCACTCTCTCTCACCCAGTGGAGAAGGCAGCGGCCAGAGTCAGTATCTGTGACGTGTCACCAGGGGACAGAGCCCAGGGACTGCTTGATTCAAGCTTCCTGTTTTATCAACCACTTCTGGTCCACCTGTCGCACCGCCGCCTTCAGGATGTGCTCACGTCCGTCCTGGCTCTGCAGGACCTCCGGACTCACTCTGCAAAGCCAGCCCAGACCGGCGGCCGCCCGTCCAACCCCCGGACCTGGGCTCCCACGGTAGCTATTTCCACAGCGCCCACCCTGCTGTTCTGTGCGTGTCGCGTGCACGCTATCATCCCCTTCTCTCCACACACCTGTCCCCTGGGGGGGCTGCTGGGGGGCAGGGCAGAGTCACCTCTGCACCCCCAGAATTCTCTCCAGCTTGCAGGAGGCACTGGATACAAATGAAGCAGCCATGTTTGCAGGGGAGGCAGGTGCAGAGCTATGAGGGGGCAGAATGGGACATCAGCCCACCCCTCCCCCCCCACCCCGCCCCTGCAATCTGGGGCCAGTGGAGTCAGCCACCCTGAGGGCGGCAATGACGCATGAATGCAAGCTTCCACACACCCTCAAGGTGAAGGGCAAGTCCAGACAAATCAAGGCCTAGGACTAAGAACTAAACAGAGGCAAGCTCTGAGCAGGGGTAGGAGTCCCCCCGAAAGAAGGGGCACTGGAAGATGGGGGGGGCCCGGGAGAGGAGGGAGGAGGGGCGGGGCAGAACACCACCATGGGCTCCCAGGCCAGAGTCCCCCTGGGGGGCAGCAGGCAGCTGCGAGTGATGGCTGAGGGCGGTGCCCGAGCACTGCTCCCCGCAGGACGGAGACAGGTCGTCAAGACCCCCTCAGTTCTGCATCCCCAGCAGAGGCCCTTTGCCGGGAGGGCCAGATCCTTCGGGGAGAAGCACTTACCCTACTGGCAGCATGAGGACATCAGTTGTTGACCTTAATCCAGTCTCTCAACAGCAGAAACGACACCAACATGGGTCAGACTCTCGCCTGAGCCGGAAGGGAATCAACTCGGCAGGGGCGAATGAACAGCCAGCGTTGTACCCGGATGGGCCCTCAGTCCGCAGGGCACGGCGACACGGTCTAACCAAAGCTGTCGCACCGGGGTTCCCTGAGAGCCCCCCAGGCTCCAGATGCGGAATCCTGCCCCGCCCACCGGCAACTTGGCACCGCTCACCCACAGGCCTGGGAGCGGGCACGGCACTCCTCCTGACTGGCCCCTTCCTCCATGATGCCCGCTCCAATCCTGCGGCTGGAGGGGGTGAGCAATGGCTGAAGGGGAACCGCCGAGGAGTTTTCCAAAACCGAGGTGAACCCCATTTCTAACAGGCTGATGAGGGCATTCCAAGCCTTCCTGAGCCCGGTCCCAGGAGCGCCCTGCAGGCAGGCGGCCAGCCAGAGGGGAGACGCTGTCGACAACCCACTGGGCCTCGACGACCCTGAACAGCTCAAGAGGCAGTCTTACTTGCTCAGAAACCTTCAGTCTCTCCCCAGGTTAGCGCCAAAGCTCTCACCCGATTTGGCAAGGGTGGCCCCGCTTCCCAGCCCTCCTCCCTGGGCGGTTCGGGGCCCACACACAGCCTGTCATGCCCTCTGTGTGCTTGCCCCGTTCTTCAGGTGTCCCTCAGGCACAGGACCAAGATCCGTCAAGCCCCGGGCCCCTGCAGAACTCCCCCTGCATCCACCGTGATGCTCCGGGAATCTCTCCTCCACACAGCGGGCACAGAGGGACCGCACCAGCCCTGTCCCCCGAATCCCTTCAATGGCTTCCGCCTGTCTGTGGCACCGCGGTGCGTGCCGTTCCCCCAGCCCTCGAAGTGCTCCTGGAAGAGGAGACTGCCTCGCAGGCGTGTTTCAAGGGTCGAACAAGGCGAGGGACCTCGCGGGCCTGGCCTGCTGCATCGCACACACGCTCGGTTCACGTTCACGACAACGGGAGCTGCTGTCGCCATCTCCCCACGGGGCGCTTCTCCACCCGGGGACTGCCCTTCAGCTGCCAGCGCTCTGCGCCCCGAAGGCATGAGAGGGGGGCGGCGGAGAGGCGAGGTTTACAGGAACATGGGCTGAGGGAAGGGGACCCGGAGGCGCTGGCCCCGCCAGGGATCTGCTGATAACGCCTATCTGGAATCATTTCACAGCAAGGCTGCAGAGGTCTCGGTAAATACACTCTGGGGCTGCCCACGACTAAGCCACATCCCACGACGAGGGAAAAGAATAATCCTAACAGCCCGTAGGAAGCAAAAGACCCTTGGGCAGGAAAAGGGAGCCAGCAGGGTTTGACTGGGGCATTGACCCCTGGCTTGAACAATAATTCTTTGGATTTCAATATAACAACTCAGAGGGGGAGACATGGGACACCCATGACGAAGTGACGCTAAAAATGACGACGTGTTAATTTCTGCCTGCCGGCTCCCCCGCGTGCCGTGGAGCGCCACCCAGGTGCAAGGGGCATCATGGGAACCAGGAGCAAGGTCGGGCGCCGACACACCTGACTGGGGCGGAACGGACCGCCGGGACCCGGTCCTCCAAGAGCAGTCGAGCGCGGGTTTGCGCAGACTCCGGCTGGCGCTCCCTCTCCTCCGCCTCCCCCGCACTGTAAGCCACGTGACCTCTCCTTCGCCAGGCTCGTCCAGGGCACCCCCACGCGCAGGAAGTAGAGAGGGCTGGCAACTGACAAGGGGCAGAGCGGGGCCGGGTGGGCGGGGAGACACGCAGGCTGGAGACCTGAACGTCCCACGCCTCCTGACAAAGGGGTCAGGCCCGCACCGCCCAGGACGGGCCGCCAGCCACACATGCTGCTGAACAGAACCCATGACGGACGTGCATGTCGTCACGCTGGGATGTGCCGGCTGGGACAGAAGGTTCTTCAAAATGTCACGAAAAGACTGGAAACAACCCAGGGGCTCATGACACATGCATATGCATCATTAGAAGGGCCGGGGATGCCTGGCCAGCTCAGTCGGTAGAGCACGTGGTTCCCGACCTTCTGGTCATGAGTTTGAGCCCCACACTGGGTGTAGTGATTACTTAAATAAAACTTTTTTTAAAAAAGCGGGTCAGAGAATTTTTTTGAAAGACTAAGAACTATCTGTTGTCAAAGGAGAAAAGCGAGGCGCGAAACGGCATAAACACGCCGCATAACACGTGATCCTGCATTGCTCATGCTAATGCCGACTGCCTCTGAGAGAAGACAGAAACGGGCGTTCGGTGCTTCTGCCCCAGCCTACCGGATGACAGCACGGAAAGGAGACTCTTCACCGTACGCTCCATTGTCCTTGGATTTTGTCCCATGCAAACATACCGCCTTTTGAAGAAAGTTAATAGGGGAGCCAAAGGCTCACCCGGTCCTCCACTGCCCGCACATCAGGACACCTGCCGTGCAGCGTCCCCCCACCCCCACCCCGGCCACCTGCAGGGCCAGATCTCAGTTTTAGGGGGCCTTAAGCTTATTCATTCTGGGGAATCCTCTTGACCAAAAAAAAAAAAAAAAAACACAAAACAACATTTTTAGCTACGAACACAAAATTAGGCAGAAGTGAGGAATCTGGAAGGTCAAGCATCATTAACATCATCATCCTAACACTGTCCTCTTGGCTTTTGAAACCTGGGACGTGCTCCCATGTGACGGCACTCCAGAAAGGACTTTTTTTCCCCATGTTTATTTACTTTTGAGAGAGAGCTTGTGCCCACAAGCCGGGGGTGGGGGGAAGGGAAGGGAGGGGCGGGGACAGAGGATCCAAAGC
>PITB01021991.1:0-28063 GCA_004024585.1 Paradoxurus hermaphroditus | reverse complement strand
ATCCTTCTTTGAAAAGATATATTTTTCTCTACTCTGCTACTTTTATTCATTCTCAGCTTACAACTTTTCATAAAATGTATGTTTCATTTTTACCCCGAATTTATATTTGTTAATTAACATGTATTTCATGATAAAGAAAATTCTTACCTAAACTCTTTTCATTGTTTCCTGACCGAAAGCAACTAAGTTTTCATCTTAATAAACAAAAACAGCACGGTATTCTAGAAGTCTATCTACACTGAAACAGGAGTAAGTTCTCTAGAAATCGAAGAACATAACAGGTTTTAAGGGGTTAGCATTTGGGAGCTGGTTGGAGCCTCTTGCTCACAGATCAGCTCTCATCAGAAGGACTTGCTGACCGTCACTCTGTTGCTCAGGAGCAGAGTTGGGGCTGGAGCCCAGGAATAGGTCCCTGGGCTGGTATTTCTTCAGCTCCTCAGATTTCAGACAACTTAACTTCTTAGGACTAACCTCTTGGTATGTTTGTTCCCTCCTCTTTACACTGAAGACTCCTGGAAGAGGTCATGCTTTAGAATTAGATGATTTTAAGTTTGATTTAAGATTGCACACAATTTCTACTTGTGTATCTCAGGCTAGCTACTTTATCTTTCTTTTTTTTTAATATTTATTTTGATAGAGAGAGAGAGAGAGAGAGTGTGCGCAAGGGTGAGCTAGCTTGGGAGGGGCAGAGAAAGTGGGAGACACAGAATCTGAAGCAGGCTCCAGGCTCTGAGCTTCAGCACAGAGCCCAGTGCTGGGCTGGAACCCATGGACCATGAGATCATGACCTGAGGTGAAGTCAGATGCTTAATTGACTGAGCCACCAGGTGCTCCTAGCTACTTTATCTTTCTGAGCCTCAACTTCTTCCTCTGTAAAATAGAGATAATGGCATCTGTCTTGAAGTGTTGCAATGAGGATTACACAAGTGAATGAATCACAGCACCTACCTGCAACAGTTCTCTGTGCAGACTGAGGAAGAGGAAACTTCCTTTCCTTCCACCCCTCGACCTCCGCTGCCAGCCCCGAGAGGCAGCACTTCTCCTAGAGCTGTAGGATATAAGGAAAAGAAGAGGGTTTACCCTTTTCTCCAGAGGCACATGCGGAATCACTGAGAAAAAGGAATTGGACCATCTTCAAATGGATGCTCGCTTCAATAATAACAGAGAAGATCAACAAAAAATAGAAAGGAGAATGGACCATGTTGTTAAGCTACAAACATCTATTAATAAACATTTATTTTGTGCTTGCTACCTGCTAGCCGTTGCAGATAAATTGCCCCTAATGAGCCCAAATCTTACATTGCCCCATGCAACACGTAAGAAAATAATGTTCATGGACCCAGGAGACTTGCCGTAGGTTATGTGGTTTGTCTGCATAAGCTGGAAGGTACTAGGGCTGCCAGACATTAACATCTGTGAGGTCTTCCCTGAAAGCATGCTTCGGGTTTGCCCTGTGCCTTGATGCTCTATAGAGGGCTAAGGAATCTGAAAAAATGAAGGGGCTACACTCTCTTTTTGGTGGGGAAGGCATGGAAACAGATTAGCCACATCATGTAAATTTACGACACCATTCTGTCTTGGCAGGGTTTTGGTTCTTGGTGAGCTAATTGTTCTCTATTGACTCTGTGATTTGCAGGCTTTGGAAATTCAAAATCAAGGATTTAATTACAAGATGACATCAATTTCTCTGAGGTTGATCCATAAAGCTCTAGGGCTGAAGGGTTTGGTAGGGAAGGAATACTGTTTTGGGTCCAGAAGTTCAGTTCTTTATGTAAGACTGGCCGTCAGGCTGTATGATGTGTGGTGGGGAAAGACTGCTGTGTTCTCTTTGAGCACATGGCCTTGGGTTTATTACAGGACACATCACTCATTGTGGGCATTCCCTGAAGACAATCTCATTTCAGGTTTCATTGGTGACTTAGTTCAAGGCCTCATTTTAAATGGTTCCCTTCTAAGAAGTCAGGCTTTTTCAAACCCTCCTTCATATCTCTTTCCTCCTCGAACGTGTTGTATAACTTCAGCAGCATACCACAGAGGACAACACATCAAGCAAGCCCACTGAGATTTGGTCCCTGTCTCCTTGTGTGTCACTGTGCTTCCTTCCTCCCTGAGCCACAGTGAGCCTTAGGTCCCAGGACTCTCCTCTGTGACGTCTGTGTGTCCTGTTCCTTCTACGTGGGTCATCCTTCTCACCCTATCTATTCACTTGGCCAACTCCTAGTCATCCTTCAAAACCCAGCAACCATCTGACTGAGCCATCATCCTTGACATTTTGAGCTTCAAAACAACGTTCTCAGTTAATCACTGTCATCAGCCCCTGTGACCTCCTGAATGCTTCCCAAAGCCATTAATTCTCTTTCTCCTTGCTGCCCCTCTCCCAAGGGCAGTCCAGGCTACCTCTGTCTGCCATCTGGATTGTTCTCCACTCTCCTAAGCGGTATTCAGGTTTTTCAGTATTTTCCACCTCTACACAGTTCTGGCACTACTCACTAACATGAAGATGTGATCAGGTCTCACCTCTGCTGCAGACCCTCCCTTGGTGAGCAGCTCCAACTACTCTCAAGATAGACCTCCTCCCCCAACTTCTTGTGGCATAAAAGATCCCTTTTCTGGTCTGGCACTTGGTTATCTTTCTGGTCACATCTCTCAGTGCTGTTCTATAATGGTAGTCCATTCTGTGGCACGGCTGAGTTAATTTCAGTTCCCTGATGATACCATGTGATTTTTTTACATTTGGGGTTTGGCAAATGCTGTGTGTTCTCCAAATAATGCATTTTCCTTCATTCTTTTCAGAACTAACTCCTCTTATCCTTTAGCTTCAAGTTAGATATTCTTGTCTGCAGAAATGCTTTTGTGACCTGTTGCAACCCATTTGCATGGCCCCCCAGTTGTGGGTCATGACCATTTTGTGTGCTCTCAGATTTTGATCACCATAATATATTTTTAGTTGTCTTTCTGTTCCTCTGTATCACTCATTAGGCTGGGAGTCCGGTGAAGGCAGCGTGTCTCTCTTGTCCACTACTTCGTTTCTACCACTAAGTACAACCTTGAAAGCTGTAGGTATGCCACAGTGTTGGTTGGATGAGTAAGTGAGTGAATGAATGAATTCATGACTAAGAAAGCTTCATTTAGCTGGATTTGTGAGGGATTTCCCTAGTATCCTATACTCATTCAAAACATGACACTTGCCATGCGTGTTTCCTTTTTAATTTTTGGCTTATTTTTCTGTCTCTGCCATTAGCCACAAGTTCCTAGCAGAGCACTCAGAACATGGCAAGTACTCAGTAAGTGTTTGTTGAATTGATTATCATAAAGTGTGGGAGAGAATGATTTACACAAGGAGAAAGAAAATTACAGAACACAAACATCTCCCCTAAATGCTGGCTCTTGAGATTCTCATTATGTGGCTTTGAAAATTCCTACCATTCTGCGAACTGCTTCTTCTTTTGTGATGTGTGTCCAATCACGTCTGCTGCCATAATTTAGCGTGATGTGGGCCATATTGGTAGTAAAGCTATAAGATTTGCCATATTAGTTCATCCCACTGCTTCATTAAGCTCAGTGTGCTGCCTCTGGCAGTGGCTGGGCTTGAATTTTGATGTTTGGAAGAGCAAAGCTCTTACTCCTCCAAGTCCTGTGAGTCAGGTAAGTGCACACGTCTTCGTAGGGTTGGAAGTATTTATCTTTGCAGATAATCAGCAAATGCCCCAGAGCATGAGGTTTTGTTATCCAGTATGGTTTGCTGAATGAGCAGTGTTCCAATGTGTGTTGGGATTTCAGCACCCTTTCCTATTGTGACAAGGTGTCCAGGATGGTCAGAGTGCATATGTTGCAAGACCAAGCAATTCTGCACAGTCCATCAAAAGAGCACACCTAGATAAAAGGCAGAAGAGAAGGTGTGGTGGAGGTGAGATGTTGGCTCATATAAGCTCGAAAACCACCTTTAGACAAGTGTTCCCATTTTATAGGAGAGTCAACTGAGGCTTAGCTGAATAGCTTACCTGAAGTCCATGAAACTTGGAAGTAAAGGAATCCATTTGCATTTAGATCTCTCAGATCCCAGAGCCTGTCCACGTGTTTAACCCTGGACTAAGATGCTCCCTGTTGAACAGTGTGTCCTCTTACCAAATACCATGCTCACACTGAAAGACATCTTCCTATAGATTCCACCAGAAGCACTGTTAGGTTGAAATGGCCACAGGAGGAGGAAGGAATCATGGAAATGGTAGAGCTAGAAAGGGAGTTGGAAAGGCAGAGGAAGCTCTGGGTCTTCACACTCCTTCTTTCGCAGTGGGGAGGTTGCCATACCCAAGGGCTCCACGTGATTGATGGGGAAACATTTCTCTTTTCTAGGGAGGATGCCAGTTATTCTATGTTTTCCCAGATATAAAAAGGTAAGGATGAGGATTTTGAACTGTCAATACATTGAAATGCATTTCTAGATCATAGTTTGGAACAAGCAGTCCAGTTTTGCAAATCCCCTAAAGTGATGAGTATCACCATCAGCCCAATTCACCTCCCAGTGGGGATCCCCATGTCAGAAAACATCATAAGAATGCCGGTGATGAGGGTAGCTACTGTTTATCAGCAAGTATACAGTGTCAGGTAATGTATTTAAACCTTTATGTATGTTTTCTTTTGGACAAACCTTTGAGGAAGCTCCTTTTTTTTTCTAATACCTTGTTTATAGATGAGGAAATAGAAATTCAAGAGCTAAGACAAAGTCAATGCCATCACTCTAGAATCTATACTCTCAACAGCCCTTCAGTTCTGCCTCACCTATCCATTCAACAAATCTCACACTTACCTTCTATATACCTGTCACCTTCCAAACACATTGACCTGCTTGGCTCTCCCTAAACTTGTGTGAGTTTTCTCCAGCTTTCTCGTCTCTCAATGTGGAAAGGCTCGCCCTAATCCCATAGCTGGCCGCCAAGACCTACCTGATCCTCTAAGATCTAGCTTAGATGGTGCTTCTATGAAGCTCTTTCTTAGCATTCTCTGTTTCTTGTGGAATTAATTAAGCCTTCCTTTCCCCATGAGTCTCAACATGTTGGTTTTTGGTGTGTGTGTGTGTGTGTGTGTGTGTGTGTGTGTGTTTTTAATTTTAATCCAGATAAAGCTTTTACGTCTTTCTTCCATCAATTAGAATTGCACTTATACACCTCCCTTCCTTACTAGATTGTATTTTAGGTAGAGACTTGATGGCAGGGACTGTGATCTTGAGGATTATTATATTCTCTCAAAGCCAGGTTAGGGAGAATTCATTGAAGAGTTTTCAGTGCAGAATATGGGAAGTGACATTAATTGCACGACTACTAAATGCAGGCAGAGAACACAATGAGCATATGAGAATACTCCCATTTTGCAGACGAGGAAACATATTCATGTAAACTCAAAATATGTTCAAGGCCACCTATCATGTGCATGGAAGAAGAAGAGTTTTTAAACTTAGCTCTAAATGATCCAAAGCATGGGATCTTTCTGCTGTGTTAGGCTGTTTTCCAGTAGTGGCCATCAAATAAAACTTCAGTGAAAGCTCAATTCTTGGGAGTCTGTGTCCTGTTGTAAAGTGGCAGCAATATTTGCAATTTACTTTTAAAAAGAATTTATATATCATCATTGTAGATTCACTTCCCTCAGATTGGGGGCTGTCATCACTTGAGTTTTTCAATTCCCCTGACTGGCGGTACTGCTCTAGGGAGAACTTGCATTCCAATTGTTAAACCAGAGGCAGGGAAAGCCATGCAGGAACACGCATTGGAAGAAGCCCAGCAGATGATGAATAGCAGACCTGAATCTTATCATGTATTTCAGGATGATGTACGGGACTGTTGGAAACTGCCTTTGACAAATGTGCACGGGAAGGGGAATTATCTCCAACAATGAAAAATGTTCTTATTATGTGATCCTAAAAAGGATCAGGACCCCTATCATTGGGAAAATGATCATCCCCGTATCCCTTATTAACAGCGATATGGAAGCATGTGCTAAAGACATTGGACGTTGGGCTGAAGCTGTGATGGATAGCCATGAGTGCTAAATTCGGTTGGGCTTATGAAAGGTGGCTTGATGCTTGATAGCAGGTGGGAAATGTGCAACTCACTGAGGTCGCTTTTAGCCCTTGCTTCATGAGGTTCTGCAAGACTTGTTCTTGCTATCTTAGCCAAGTACGCTATGGCTTTTGGTCAGGCTAAATGCTGTGATTAAATAGTAGGAGTTTGGTGATATACGTTTGTAGGAAATAAAACCACTTCCATAAGGAGGAAAAGACAGGTATTTTAAATATTTAATCTCACCTTATTTTCACATTTCGCATGCATATGTAAAAACCTGAAGTCACAGATTGACTAGCCTGTCCAAAACTAGAAAGAAACTAGCAGCATGTGGATTTAAATCTGAATGGTTTGATTTCAAACTCTATGTGCTTTGTAGACCAAAGTAGCTTTTAGGTAATAACCTCCTGGTTGGAGTTCAAAATAGTAGAAATAGAAACGAGTGAATGCATATATGAAGGTCCTTACTGCAGTCTTCAGCACATAGTAGATGTTTAAGAAATGCTAGTCAAATCAAGAATTGTCAACACAAATTAATTTTGTTTGGGGTTGTGTAATGATTGTTGAGTTCCTTTCTTTCTTTCCTCCTTCCGTCCTTGCCTCCTTCTTTGCTTCTTTCCATTTTTGGGTGTTTTCTAAAACCAGGCAGAGTGTTGGCCACAGAAGATTGGGAACTTAAGATCAGTACGAAAGACAGGCAACTGAGAAGCAATTATAGTTCATTACAGTAAGTTGAAATCCCAGAGCAGAGATAACCAGCTATCCAAGGACTTCCCAGAGGTACGGCAATTTAACTAAAGATTCTCAGAGTGCCGATTCATTACTTTCTTTTTAGTTCAATGGGTGCTTTGCGAAAGATCTTCTATTATTACAGACATTGTCTACCCATTAGATTTAAATCCCTAGTTGTGAAAAATAAATCCTACCTTGTCCTCCAGTGAAAGAAAGACCAGCAGATCAGAAATCTTGCTCCCCCTTACTTCTAGAGTAAAAGCTCCTTACAGTTTTATGTCTATTTTATTCATTTCCAATTACTTGTAGGACCAGGCACATAGTATGTGTTCATTAAGCATTTGCCAAACAATAGAGTCGCCTATATTAGATAGGTAATTCTTTGGCCTTTGGCCTACATTTTCCTAGAATCAGTAGTTTATATTCCATTAGTTTTCCTTTGATGTTTTAAAGTAATGATTACTGTGGCTTCTCCTCCGGCTCTCCAAGTTATAGATTGCAAATAAATTTTTGTGTAATTTGCCAATGCTGGTCGATTTTAATGGCTGCTTCAAGCACTATGTAGAGGATTCTCAACTCCTGGCTCTGAGTGAGAATAGTTAACATTCAGGCTTATTTTCTTTCAGTCTTTTTTTTTTTTTTTTTTTACCTGCACACACGTGTGTGCACACAAACATGCAAACACGTGCATTCTCGTGTGATTCTCCTGGGCATTTGATTCTGCAGTACTTTTTCAGTAAAATCTTATAATTTTAGCCATTCCCATGTCACTCTAAATTTTGGAATTATCCCTTTTAAAAAAGCTGGGTGATCTCCTTTTCCTTAGTTTTTATTCTCAAAACCTCCTTCCCAAACCTTCTGTCGTGGTTGCGTTTTTTTCAATGGCTCCTTCTTAAATTTGCCAAGTCTCACTTAAGCTATGGCATACAGAACTGCTTTCAGTAGTGATGATTCATTTTTGTTTTCATCCCTGAACTGATGCAAATGTTTATCATCTGTATTTTGTGGCTGGGGGATGATGCTAACTTCTTTCCTGCAGTGAGAAGAGAACTAGACCTTCTGGTGGGCCCCCCTTTGTGGGTGTGTCGCCAGCGGGGGATGCCATGCCAGTAAAGCCTTGGAATTAAGATTTGCCGATGGATGCCTCTTTGCTCGAGCGATTTTTGCAGTTCAAATCTTTTAACCTCAGCTTTATCAACTTTAATATGTTGTCCTGGCGCCTTGATTTTTTGGTTCATCTGTTTTAATGTGATGAAATGTAAAAACCGAGCTCACCCTGGTATTCTTACAATGACTTTAGGGGTTCTCAGCTGATAGCCTGTCCTTCGTCTGTTAAGGATTCGAATTTTAAGCAGCCAAAAATATATTTTCCTGGTATCTGTCATCAAGTGATTAGTGCAACTATTTAGTTCTGGTCGTCTTTCCTATTCTTGGTAGATTTATTTTCTCTTCTTAGAATTCTCCTGCTGCCCTCTCTGTCTGGGAGACTGGAGATGTCATTTAAACATTGCTTATTAGGATTCCATTATTTGTCTCTCATATACAGTCAGCTAAATCAAAAAGTCAGACAGTGTTTTTAAATTGCAAATTTAAATGACAATTTATAGACCAGGTCTGCTGGAAATTTTCTGTCCTTGGCATCCATCATTGCTTGTGTGTATATAGTTTTATGCTCACTCTCTTTCTCTCTCTTTTTATCTTCTTGAGAGCACAGCACACATATCCATCAGAAGGATCAGAACTGCTTGCAATCAAACAAAAAATACACTAAAGATCTTGAAAGGAAATGAAGACAAACACCCTATTCCAGACCTTACTTGCATATTTGTCCTCTTCCTCCCCCTTCCCTCTATCCTCTCCTCTTAAATAAGAAACCTTCATTAGTCACTTTTTAAAAAAGTATTGAAGCACCTGGTTTAGATTCAAATAAAATAAACATTCAGTGAAGGGCTGAAAAATGCTAGATATTTTTATCTCAATTAATTTATGCAGTAAACCATGATAATGACACTATTAATAGGAATGGTGTGATAGCTAATATTTATTGAGCACTTACTATGTACTAGGCACTGTTCTCTGTGTTTTATTTGCTATATCTCCTTTAAGATAACAATATGTTGACTTCTAGAAGAGGAAACTGGAATTCATAGGAGTAGACTTGTCCAAGGCCCCAAGCTTGACTGAGGGGAGGGATGGAGCTCCCGCTTCTGACTTAGAACTCTGTCTACCAACTAGCTTCTATTTTTATTTTCAATAAGAAAACTTGGGGCCTATTTAGTATCTCTATTTCATAAGAATGACAGGTGGAAAAGTCGTCTAACTATGCCTTGCTGAGTTTTAATTTTTAGCAGATTGGGTTAGAAGGGGGGGCTTTAAACCTTGAAATCATTTTATCAGTCCATTTTCTCTGGGATCAGAATAGATTGGCAAAGCATTATGATCTTCCATTTCAAAGCTGAAGGATTATCCATCTTGATGGGTGAAATCATCTCTAAAATCCTTCTGAACCCAGCTGCAGAGGTTGGTACATTTCAGAAAATGCCTGTTGTACCCAGTAACTTCGGTGATGAAAACGAACAGTGTGAAATTTGCATCTGGAGGGCCCCTATTTAAAGTACGTGGTTTCATTGGGTCCACATTGTGTCCTCTGTTTCTTTTTTAGCAGACCCTAGAAGTCTGCCTTTCAGCCTCTGCTCACCAGGCTCCACTGTCAGCAGCAGCTGAGGGAGTCAGAGTTGGTGGGGTTCCAATCAGATGTAGGAGGTGAGGACAGGGAGAGAGAGAAGGACTGCATCTGGCCTATGAGAAGACATGGAAAGGGAGCCAGAGGAGGCCGGGGGAGCCGTCAGACCACAATGTAGGTTTGAGCCTGAGTGGAAGAGGGAGAGAGGGAAGGAAGGAGAGAAGGAAGGAAGGAGGGAGGGATTGAAAGTAGGAAGGAGAAAGGAAGGAGGGAGGCAAGGAAGAAATGGAGGAGAGATCAAAGAGGGAAGGAAGGAAGGAAGGAGAGAAGAAGGAGGGAGGAAGGAGGGAACGGTGGAAGCATTTCAAACTTCATCAAGGTCATCGAGGAGTACTTGAGCCAAAGTCTCTCATCAGCGGAGCCCTGCATCCTGGGACCGGGCTCCTGAGTATCTGTGCTTGCTCAGTCATTGGCTGGGAAGGGCCTGCAGGAAACACAGTCTTGGTGCAGAGATGGAATGGATTTCTGAGTGCAGCAGCTGGGGCTGTTTTCCTGCAGCTGGAAGTCGGCAGGATGCATCCTCATGGCCCCCGCACTGCACCATCTTGATAGCCAAGGTACCTAAATAATTTCAGCCCTTCTCACTTCTTCAGTCTGCCGCCATGTGGTGCCAGGAACAATTCAGATTCCTCCCTCCGTGTCACCATATGCCCCTCAGGCAAGGGCGCACACATGCCAGTTAAAAGGAGGTGCTGACTGAGGTTGGGACCTTGGATTCTCTGGCAGCTAGTCTAGCAGTCCCCCAGAACATTTTGCAGCTTGCAAGGCCTGATAAAAGGGGATTAAAAGCAGCTGTTGGGTTGGTAGCCCGAGAAGGAAGAGGCCCTGTTTGCACCAAGTGATCTCCCCACACCCCTTTTTGTGTCACAGGCAGAAGCAGGTTGCTCACCCTGTCGTGCCCCTGCCTCCACCGTTGGTGCCAGGAAGGCCTGAGAGTCTCATTTCTGGAACATATTTGTGACGGTCAGCATGCATAGGGGCTTATTTAAGTAGATTCCGTGAACCCTCACAACAACCGGTGAGGCTAGAGTTCCTTAAGCATAGCCTAGTGATTGCATCACTGTCTTCAGAATTCCAGATTGTTCCTTCACAGCTCTGCCATTTATTAATGGCAGTTATCTTGGGCAGCTTCTAAGTCCTATAAGCTTTCTTTTCCTTACATGTAAAATGGGAGTGATGGGACCTGTCTCTCTTTTATTTTTTAATGTTTATTTATTTATTTTGAGAGAGAGAGGGGGCGGGTGGGCATGAGCTCAGCATGAGGCTCGATCCCGCAAAGTGCAAGATCATGACCTGAGCCGAAATTAAGAGTCACTTAACCGACTGAGCCACCCAGGTGCCCTGGAACCTGTCTCTTAGGGAGAAAATTCAGACTACATGAAATCATCTGCATAGGGGTTCAGCATAGTGTTCCACATGTATGTGCTAGCTTGCTGCTCTAGTAACTATGAGAAAACCAAAGTCCCATGTATCATGGCAGGTTTTGGGAATTGTAAGGTTCATGGGAGGTGGGCTGGGCAAGCCCGCGTGCATACATCCATCCCTGCCTACCTCTGTGTTGCAGGTGGGGCGAGGGGGAGACACCACCTGCCCCTTTCCTGACTTTTAGGAGGTTATAACTTAGTGCTCAATGTTATTGGTTGGTTCTCAAGCACACCATGCTCAGCTTCACATTGGCCTTCCTCCAAAATCATTTGTTTTTGGGAACAGACCCACTCATAAAAGAGGCAGTCTGGAAAGCTGGGCATCCTGGGGGTCTTGAGCCCAGCACTGAAAAGTTAGGCACTCATGTATCCCCTGTCGTCTCTCCAGAGCTACCTTTGTGTTTTCCCAGACCCGCTTCTTGGTTCTCTCTCTCTGCATTCAGGACTTGCCCTGGTCACTTCGCTCATGGCCAGCTTTACTTAAAGAGCCTGCTGCAGCTTCTTTACTGGCATCTCCATTCAAAATCTCAAAGAAAACTGAGTCCCAGGGTCCTCATTCTAAATCCAGGGCAGAACAAATCTGTGAGGCTCAATTTACCTATGACACTGGTCACCCATGGGCTGTTCAAGAGTTAGAGGCATATAATGGATAGTAGGTGCTATAGTCCACACTATGCGTGTTGGGAGGGGATGAGTATGCAAAGTAGTGAGACGTGGACTGAGCTATCAAAATTATTGAGCTTGGATGTCACTTCCTACAGAAAGTTTTCCTGGACTCCGCTGAACAAGGATAGTTAAGCCCTCCCCTGGGCTACTCTGATTCTGGGCACTGGCCTCTGTTAGAGTAGCTCTCAGGATGTACTCCACTCTCTGCCACCCAAGTCTGTCGTCACACCAGATTATGCCTCCCGAAGGTAGAGATGGGATCCATTTTGTCTTTGCAGACCCCACTAGTATCTCAGTACCTGCCACCCAGCAAGTACTCGGTAAATAGTTTATAGAACTGAGGATCATCAGGAAGCTGACAAATAATTGTACCGCAGAATGAGAATTACTTCCCAGTAACAACACGCAGCAGTTGCTTTGCCAAAAAAACAGTTGTCCTCCCTGCCCCACCCTCACCCCTGCTCCCCAAGGTGCGGTAAACATCCATGGGGACAGAAGCAGAGCTCAGATGGCCGCCTTTCATGTACAGTCATGCTCTGTGTCTTTGATCCCAAACTCCTTTAGGTATTGAATCTTAAAGAGCCTGCTGCAGCTACCCACTTAATAGCCAGCCGGCACCCCACGCATTAATGCCAATTAGCCTGGGAAAGATGAAAACTTTGGGGACTTAATGAGCTGAGTTGGCACCTGTTCACTCCACACTCCAGCCTGCATCTCTTTAGCTGCTTAAACCAACTGGATGGTGTCAGTTTTAACCTTTCTGGGGAAAGGCTTACAAAGGCATTTTTGCTTTTGTTTTTCTTCAACTTTTAGTTTACTTTGGGTGACTGACCTTAAGATTTGGGAGCGACTGGCTTCGGAAGCCTTGTTTGATGCCGTACCTGCACTGCCACCACACCAAACTCTGCCCCATTGAGCTGAGGGGCAGAGACTAAGGCAGTGCACGTCGGGAAGGCAGCACCGGTATGACAGGGCCAAGCGCAGTGCCTGGCACAAAGTCACTCAATGAGCGTTGGAGGATGAACTGTCTGTCGGCACCATACAGAGTCTCAGATCAGAGTGTCCACTCCACGAGGACACTGTGGTGCCAGTGGCACTGTGACCAGCACCTCTACCAGTGCCTGGCACATGGTAGGAACTCGATAAATATTTGTTGCATGAGCAATTGAGCAAATGATGAATAGTAATTAAGAGCTCTAGCAGGAGAGAGACCTGGATTTGAATCCTGCTTCTCCCACTTGTGCACATTGTGAACACAGGCAGGTTGTTTCCATCTTTCTCAGACTTGGTTTCAGTCTTTGATTGAGAAGACCAGTTCTTGTCATGGTTTTGCGCTTAAATGTAAAGCACTTACTTAGCACGGTATCTGGCCCACAGTAAGTACTCAACAAACAGTTGCTGCTCTAATTTTTGTTATTAATGGAGTAACTTTATTTTTTTTTAAGTTTATTTTGAGAGAGAGGCAGTGTGAGTGGGGGAGGGGCAGAGAGAGAGAGAGAGAGAGAGAGAGAGAGAGGGAGGGAGAGAATCCCAATCAGGCTCCACGCTACTAGTGTAGAGCCTGATGCAGGGCTCAAACCCACAAAGCTGTGAGATTATGACCTGAGCCAAAATAAAGAGTTAGATGCTTAACCGACTGAGCCACCCAGGCGCCGTTGGAGTAACTTTAAATAAAGTGCTTGATACCCACATCTCAGTGCCTTCATTTATGAAATGGAAGTGTTTCTGCCCACTGTGTGGGGTTCATATGGTGTAATCCTGAGTGAGGAGTAATGTGTTATGGTGAACAAAGCAATGTGTCTGGCTTGGCCTCAGTGCTCCCTGAATGGTGGGTGATGCTGTTCCCATCGAGAGAGGACTTGAAGGGCTCAGAAGGTGGCCACCCATCCCTTGGGGTGGTGTGCAGGAAGAAGGGGGCAGGTTCAGAGAAGGGCTTGTCTGTAGCTCCAGGATATGACAGGCGCTGCAGACACAGTGCTCTGGCCTTCTTTTGCCTTTCACCTTGAAAAAACTCAGTCTTTTCAAAGGGATCCTAGGCTATATTATCAGACTTTTACGTAGCAAGCTCTTCTTTTCAGCAGACTGACTTTTATAATTCTCATGACCAAATGCCAACCCATCTTTGCCAAAACCCCCTTAATCCTTTGATCTTGTCTCAGTCACAAGAAATGATTGTCTGCTACATTTTGCCGTACATGATTTAGAGAGGATTACGGAGCAACCTCAGTCCGGCCCATACCTTCCCCTCCCCCACCAGCAGGCACTTCCTGCTGTGAAATCCTCCAAGGCCCCCCGGACCCTGGGAAATATCCGTGGAAAGAAAAGAGCTAAGCAAGGCAGCTGGGGCAGAGGCACCAGGCGTCTCGGGAAGAGGTTGAAAGGAATATTCCAAAGGGAGAATGGGAGTAAGTGTGGATGTACTAGATTGTCAAGTGAAAGAAAACCAACCCTGTGGTGCGGGGTAAGCAGAAGCACGCCAGGGCCTCGTAGTCAACAAAGCACCACCATAGGTGCCATCTGGCAGGACCCTCGAGTGTACTCTCTGAGTGGGCGGGGCCAGGCATAGCAACTCCAGAATGTTCTTACACAACAGGCACACAGGATATGTGTGGCTGGCCTGTGGTCACATTGTGAGTGATTTCATCTTCAAGACTGGATCTTAGCCTCTTCCAGTAGTAGAAAGCTTTTCTGTCAGCAAGATCAAGGGCTAAGAAGTAAGACAGGTCTGGTCGTATGTCTCTTGCTGTCAGAGTCATTCTCCACATATGCATGGCAGGGTGTTCCCTGTATCCCAGGGAACTGCCTTGCAGTTGCACTCAGCCCTAAGTTCCCCTGATATCAGACTTCAGGCTCGGCTCAGCCAATGGGGGGTACTGGTGGCAGGTGGGAAGGTGCAGCAAAGGGGGAAGTTTGGGGTCCTTCTCTCCCTCCCTGCTTCCGGTTGTGTCTCTGACAGTCTCCGCATCCCCTGTGGATCCAGGTCCTGCAGGATGACTCTTGCTTTCCTATCTGCAGCCCTCTGGGGCAACCTTGCCATAGTTCCAGCCACTTCTACACTGCCCCTGTCTCCTGTGCTCTGAGCCCAGCACCTCCTCCTCTTGTTGGTCCATTCCCAGGGCTGATGGCAGCTTCCTGCACTCACTAATCCTTGGATCACTTCCTTTCTGCCTGGCTTTTCGGCTCTTCCAACACCATTGTAAGGGCTCCCCACATTCAGTTCCCACTTTGAATAGCTTGGCAAGTGTTCAGTTTGTCTGATTGGTCCTTGACTGAGCTTTTGTTTGAAAATTGGCTCCACCAATATATGAGAAATTTAACTTTGGACAAGGTTCTTAACCTGCAGAGCCTCTTTATTCATCTATAATGGGGGAGGATTTTAGGAGTTAGAGATTATATGTGTATAGAATGTAACAGAGGGCTAGGCACATAGTAGGTATTTAATGAGTCGCAAACCTTTTTATCACAAACCACTTAGGAACAGAGTAAGGACTCGTCAAGGACGGAAGCTAGTCTTTTTATTTGTCAACTGCTAGCAGGATGCCACATATTTTTAATAGAGTAAGGAAACTTAATAAGCATATTTCATTATATATTATAAAAATATAAATATATAAATACAAATATATTTCAATATATTATATATATTTCAACTGAATGGGTTAGTTGAATGAGAGACTACCATTGTCACTCCAGTAATTCTAGAATTTCTAAGAAAAGATTCAAAGAGAGTTGCTTGGATTTTCTAGCACAATTCTATCAATATTTTCACAGTTGAAGCCCATTTGACATGTTAACTGCCATAAAGTTAACAAATGGAGAATACCACAGGAACCTTTGGAAGGTACTTAATTGAAGCAGCAACAGTCTGCCCCCTCCACCCCTTTAGGTTCCCCCTCTCTTTTTTGGTCCCTATTTCTTCTCTTTCCCCAAAAGAGTTGAAAGCCGAGTCCCCTAATACCTCTCAGTGCTCCTGGCTGCACCTCAGGTGCTCACAGACAGTTGCGTGCCTCAGAACCCTTGAAGGAGTGGCCAGATGCTGCTTGCTTCAGGGAGGGGAATTGGAAGCTTTCATTAGTCACACTTGCTACAAGTGTAAAACCTCTGGTGGGCTTGTCGAACATGGGGAAATCTCCACGTGTAAATATTTATGGATTAGGAATCAAATATTAAATATTTACTTCAGCTTCTTGGAATTATAAATGATTTAATAAAACCTATGGGGAGTTGGAATATCTTTGGTTCAGAACCAACCCATCTATTTAATTGTTTCCCCAAGCCCCATCCACTCCCTTATGGCGCAGCAGCATGGGAGAGCGTGGGGTGCCTGTGCAAAAGAAAGAGAGCTCTCTGTTGGGGTTTGGCTCATTCTTCCCATTTTCCCTTCTGTGTTGCGTCATGTGTGTTTCCAAGTAGGCATTCCTACAGGACTGCGAGGGTGAAAACCCCACCCTTCAGTGCTAGTATTTCTCAGTTGTGCCATGGAGCACCACCACTTTGGAGGGTTTGTCAGGAAACACAGCTGCCATTTCTCGCCCAGTGATCCAGTGAGCGGGGATCTCCACATGGAGGGCCTGGCATTTGCACATGTCAGAAGCTCAAGCTAAAGAACCATGGGAGGCGTCTGTGATGCTACCCATGGGAGAGTCATAACAAAGACATTGGAATAAGACAGATTCAGATCTGAATCTCATCGCTGCTGATGAGTAGCTGGGTGCCTTGGAGAAGGCACTCCCTGAGTCAACTTTGCTGTTCTCATTTTTATGGTAGACATTAAGGTACCTCTCTGAATCAGTTTCCTGAGGCTGCTATAAAAAATTACCACAAACGTGGTGACCAAACAAAATGAAACAAAAACATAGAAAACCCACAGAAATTCACTCTGTCACAATTCTGGAGGATGAAAGTCCAAAATTAAGGTGTCAGCAGGGTGGCTCTCCTTATGGAATCTCTACAGGAGAATCTGTTTCTTGCCTATTTCAGCTTCTGGTGGCTGCTAGTTGGTGATTTTCAATTTGTGGCCGCACTTCTTCCTCCTCTGTCTTTACATAGCCTTCTCTTCTATGTGTCTCTTCTAAGGACACTTGTCATTAAATGTAGAACCCATCCACATGATCCAGGGTGATCTCCTTATCTCAAGATCCTTAACTTAGTTATATCTACAGAGTTCCTCCCCCCTCCAAATAAGGTCATATTCACAGGATCTATGGATTAAGACATGACAGTGTCTTAACACTTTTAAAAAAATGTTTATTTTGAGAGAAATGCGTGTATGCGTTTTTGCACACCCAAGTTAGGTAGGGGCAGAGAGAGGAGAAGAAAGGAGAGAGAATCCTATGCAGACAGCATGGAGCCCGACGCAGGGCTCAGTCTCAGAAACTGTGAGAGCAGATCCAGAGTCAGAACGCTTACCCGACTGAGCCAGCCAGGAGCCCCAGGACATGACAGCATCTTTGAGGGGCTGCCATTTAGCCCATAAGAGTGTCTCAAGAGCTGATAGTATTGTCGCTGACAGTAGTTCTCATTGGTTGGAACCCAGGCCACAAGTTTACTAGAACAAGCCTACGTTATGGAGCTGTTGTGGACATACACCTGTGTGTCTGGGACATAGTAAGCATTCATTAAACAGGAGCTTCTTATATTAACACTTACCAAGTATTTGCACATACTACTCAGTTACTCATCATTTATTTGAACATTTATCCCTTCATTCATTATTGATTTAAACAAGTTTCTTAAGCACCTGTCTATTTTGGGCCCATCACTAGCCAGTCCCTGAAGATATAAAATATATACATTTCTTGAGACACAAACTAGATATGAGGATAAGCAATGGAACCGTAGTCCAGCGTGATAAGCACCTCAATGGATGTATTTGCCAGGGGTTAGAGGAATGATAAATGTATCCAGGAGATTACAGATGGCTTCACGGGAGAGGTGTCATTCAAACTAGATCATACAAGTTGAATAGGAGTTTATTAAACAAAAGGAAGGTGTGCACGCACCACCTGAAATGCTGCATGTACTGAAGCATAAGAAATCATAGTTCTTTGGAGGAATGGTGAGAAATTCGGGATCCTGGAGCAAGGATTCATGTAAGGGAGCAGTGGAAATGAGACAGCCATAGGAAACAAGAGCCAGATTTCATTTAATGCCCACAAAGGGAGAATATTATTAATCTCATTATACTTGGAAACAAAGAGAAATCGATCTGCCCAGCCTCACAGACCTAGTTAGAAGGCGGACTTGTGCCCAGTGTTCTGTACCCCCTCTTTGGAATAGCAATAGGCACCTGTCCCTCAGTGCTTTTCTTCCACTGTCTGCAGGTGCTTCTTGGCTGGTTATTTCATTCCTTCTATATTGAGAGCCCTTTTATTTTAAGGGACATGCCTATAGCCAGTGTGTGCCCCTGGCCTGCCTTGTGCCTGGCACCCAGTGGACATCGAGCAGATCTTTGCAAAATGAGTTTTATCAGGGTAGGCATTCTGACATCAAGCAAGAGAGCTGGATAAAATTCTTTCTGAAGTCCTCCCTGACCTCCAGCTCCTAGATTGAGTTTGCTTACACAGGAGGGTAAGCTTTTCTTTTGGAGTCAAAAGACATGGATCCCACCAGAAACCTATTGTTACTTATTTCTCTGGGGGGCAGGGAGTACTTCCACACAGCACCCGCTCTCCGTCTGCCACATGCTTTTTTATTGGTTTACATGGTTACATCTAGTGCTGCTTTTTCATAATTCATAGAAACGTCGCACAAAATTAATCTACAGTGAGAACTCGAACTTGACTCAAGCCAAAAGCCTTGCCTGCGAATGTCTTTGTTACTGACAGTGTACCCGTCGGAGCTCTTTTCAGTGTTGCGCAAGTTCCAAATTCTCCTTTAAGGAGAGCCAGATTGAGGAAATCATTAATCTCTGACAGTTGTGTAGATATAATTAAAGATATATGAATTTAAAAATACCTGCTATCTCAAATTACTTCCTAAAAGAACAGGGAGGGAGAGAAAGGGTTCTATTTAAAATGTCAGATACAGACGCATTAGGCTGGGTAGTCAAAGCACTGTATGTCTGTCACTCATGAAAACTGACAATTAGGTCCATAAATAGATTTTACAGGCTTCCACACAAGAACGCACATCCTGCACATCTCAGCCGCATAAAGATGAGGAGCGTGGATGGCAGCTGCTGACTCACGGGAAGGGAGTGGTTACTGGGAGGTGAATGAGATGTTTGGAGGAAACCCATTGTGTCTAGGAGCTGGGTGTGGGGCCTGTGGGAGGAGGGAACCCACCAAGGTAGGAGAAGGGCATGGCATCCTATTGTGGCTCTTCCACGCAGCACCCTCAAGAACTCTGGCCACTCTCCTCATTTCCCAGAGTGTGGCTCTGTTTCCCCATTTGCAAAAGGAAATCAGTAACAACAGTCTCAGCTGTTCTTACTTCCATGGGTGGTCAGGAGGATCGGATGAGGTTAGAGGAAAATGGAAGAGACAGTTTATACATGAGCCATTAATTTGTTGTTACTGAATTTCTGTTGTTGATATTGACCACTGAGATATTTATATATACACCAGGGAGAAACAGAGTAGGTGATCAGAAAGCATTTTAAGACAATAGCATCAGGTAATGAGAGAAGTGCCTGTGAGTAAAGCTGAACTTTGCCTTCAGTCAGGTGAGCAAGAGCCTGGGAAGTGGTGGGGACAGGGTTGGGGGCCCATGTTGATGGATCACAAGACCTGTTTTCGATATCTAAGCTCTATACTTTGGGGTTCTCACTCCCTAGAGATCCAACCTTGTTCAAGGCACTTGGCATCTCTGACCCTCAGTCTCCTTCTCCACAATATAGGGCATGTGATTCTATAATTACCTTCTCCACAGGACTATATGAAATCAGGCAAAATCACAGATAAGCATATGGAAATTATGATGCCAGTATTCAGTGTGGAGTTCATGATTGAAAATATAATCATGTTCACATTTGAAAGGGTCAGAGGCAGGTCGGGTACCTATCCTCTCTTCTATTATTCATTCGTTTGTCCATTTACCTTATTCAGTAAACCTGTTTAATTTACTTATGTATTATGTTTCCTGTTTATTATTTGTCTTCCATTGATGGAATGTTCCATTAAGGCTGGAATTTTTGTGTGTTTTGTTCATTGAAATGTCCCAAGCACCTACATGGGTTCCAAGTACTTGGTAGGTGGACAAATAGATATTTAGTGAATTAAGTCTGTTTTATTTTAGGTATTATGGAAACAAGTGTTGTGGTACTGCAGAGGAGAAACTTCAAAGAGTTTATAGTTTGATTGGGGGTCTAGAGGGGAGACGTATGAACCGCTGGGTCTGATGCAAAATGCTAAGTGCCTCATGATACCTACAGATGCTATGCTCTCCAGTTCTTCTGTAATGTATGAAAGAGGGTATTCTCCCAGGCCAGGATCAGTTGGGGTTTAGGTGCTCTCAGGGAACCAGTGTTCCTGATAAGCAACACTTTGCCCCTTGTGGGTGTAAGGCAATGACCTTGGCATTAGAATGAGACACAACTGAGCTTAAATGCATCCCCCATCAACAAACAGCCGTACTCTTGAGTAAGTGACTTCATCACTTTGAGTCCCTATTTCTTCTTTTGAAAACCATTGTGAAGACCACTGTTGAGGTAACAAATGTAATAAAAACTATCCACACAAAAGCTGGCTCTCTATGAATGGCACCCAGTCCATCTCCCATTCCTTTGCTTTTCTCTCCAAACCTGAAGGAAATGCAGCTTTTCCTGGTATTTTGCCTCTGAGATAGAATTTTTCTCTTTGTCCCTCATAGCACCAATGAAGTCTGGCATCTTATTCCTTCCACTGTTGTGACTGCTATCACTGTTCCTACTTGTACTAGAACACTACCACCACTGCTGCTATTGGTCCTGAGACTCCCCTCCTCCCAATCACCTTCCACTGTGACCACCCCGACCACAGCTATTATTATCACCCGCTGTCCATACTCTGGTCAACTCTTGTTAATGAGCCCTTACTGGTCTAGGTATTGCATGAAGCATTTTATATTAATCCTTTCATTCAATCTTTGCAACATTTGAGGAAAACAAAAGTGTTGTCTTCCTATTCTACAGATGATGAAACTTAGACTCAGTGGTTCACTAATTTCCCAGATCACAGTGCTCTTGAGAGATGGATGCCAGCGAAAACCACTCCTAGACCGAGGTCTTGAGGGAAAAGAAGCCCTCACACCAGCACACTCCTAAGCCTGGCACATGTGTGGAGCTCATAAAATTCTTACTACTTGGGTGAGGGCACCATACTTAAGTCTGTTGTGTTCTGAGACAACCGAGAGGTGGTGCCCACATTTCTAGGATCAGAGAGCTCTTCTAAGGCACTGCCCCTCTTCCACTCTGGCTGGGAGCAGAGGTGTGAGGATGGCATGCCCCAGCCCACTGCAGCCAGAGGAAGAGGCTCTGGGATCCTCTTGATCACATTTTACATAATGGGTTCTGTACCTTACAAAGGGGAAAGCATAGCCCCTGTGGTCAGACTGGATGCAAATGAGATTCTTAGAGATGCAAATGACTTTCCTACAAAGAGCTCTGGGTGAGAGCTGAAAGGATGTGTGACTAAAACCACTGACTATTGAAAAAAGAAGAGAAAATTCCTCTGGAGACTTGCCAGCTAATTAGCAATGCCAGTGGCCCTACTTGGTGGCCAGCCTGCAGATGTGGGCAAACCTGGGGGTTTGGTGTTCAACCTTCATCCTTATGGCCAGCTCTGGAGAGGAGCATTTGGGGCAGAACACAGGCCCTGGGCCCAGAGCTTCTAAATCACGTGGCACCAATGTTGATAAGAGTTCAGTAAGAGAAGCAAAACTTCTCTTGGATTGCTTTGCTAGTGATTCTGTCTGATAGGATACCAGTCTGACCGGCTTGCTTCAAATGTGGTTGTGCCACATAAAGCTGTGTGACCTTGGGTAAGTCATTTAAGCTGTCTGAGCCTCAGTTTCCTTATTGTTGCAATGAGAATAATAATGTTCACAAGA
The DNA here is from genome assembly GCA_004024585.1 of Paradoxurus hermaphroditus. Lineage (NCBI taxonomy): Eukaryota > Metazoa > Chordata > Mammalia > Carnivora > Viverridae > Paradoxurus > Paradoxurus hermaphroditus. Next base: position 6,413 of record PITB01021991.1, on the reverse strand, counting down.
GTGGCTGTGAGTATTAACAAATATAAGCTGTCTGATGGACATGTTGAATAGCTTCTCACCCCTGCTAGTTGCATCCTTTTCTTGCTTCTCTGACATTCATTCCTGGATCCCGTCTGTTTTAACAGTTACTTCCTCTGTTTACTGGCCGACCCCGCCTCCTTTTCCCCAAATCCTGCACTCTTCCTCCCCCAACCAGTAAACCCCTTCATGATACTGGCTGTGCCTCTTTGAATTTGATTTGCTTAGTCTGGGAACTAGATGGATGAGTGGTGACAAATGAATGAGTGAATGAATGAATGTTGGGTGTCCCTACCATTCCATACATAAAGGCAACAATAACATTTCTATACCACACTTCAGTTCGGGAAAGTATATTTAATTGCATTGTCTGTGATAATACTGCCATTTTCCAGCTAAGAGAGTTAAATTTTACTGAAGTGGGAAGGGCTTGTCTAAGGTCACCCTACTGGCACATGGCATGTATCATACCTTACTCACCAGTCTGCAAGCAATCATCAGTTGCTTTCTAGTGCCTACTGATCCAGGCATCACCTGGGTTTTCTTCCTTCTTTGTGGCTTCCCCAGGGAAGCCAGATTCTTGCTGGGAGTAACACTTAAGTGAGTTCTGGTTGCTTGAGATCCACCCTCATGGATGCGACCATTACCTTCATGGAGCTTATGCTCAGTCCCCAGAAGCTGAGAGCAGACATAAATAGCACATTTGTTAAATAAGTAAATTAATGAGAATTTTAGAAGGTGATCCCCGATATGGGGGAAGAAAGGAAGGGACTCTGAGACATTTGAAAGAACTCTTTAGCCTCTAGCAATATTCAGTAGTGAATATTATTGAGTCATTGAGTGTGTCTGTCTCTATCCATACTTTGAGAAAATATATGCCAGATCCCCGAGAATTTCAACATGAAGAATTCTATCTAGGCTGACTGTGTTTCTTGCAAAGGTTTGAGTGGCAGATGGAGGCTGCAGCAAGCCTCCGGAGGGCCAGAGTGTTTGCTAGTGTGGATGAACAGATTAGGAGGGTAGGAGGAGGAATCATAAATGTAGCTACAGTTATTAAATGCTTACTATGTACCAGGTACTGATCCAGATCCCTTGTACATAGTAACTCACTTAATTCTCATAATAGTTCCTTTTGATAGCTCTTATTGTCCCATTTCATGGAGGGGAACTGTGGCTTGAAGAGGTATATAACTCGCCCAAGATCACCTGGCAAAAGAGGGCAGAACAAGTGTGTGAACCCAGAGTGGTTGTTTCCAGACTTGGCTCCTTTAACCATGCTACCAGGCTGCAGGGTAGAAACCAGCCCCCTCTAATCAAAAGAGGTGGCATGGTGTGGCCTTAAAACTGCCAGGGTCCTACTGAGCAGGCCACAGAGTGATGGGGGCAGATGTATGGTGAGATCACTGCAAATGTGAAAAAAACCAAGAGCGCTGGACACCTCAGATTGTACTTTTTGACAGTGCTTCCCTGTGCTTTGGTTGCCTTATCTGAACCATGGAGGGGATTGGGTTATAGGATCATCTACAGGCCCTTTTCTGTGCTCTGTAGCTCAGGGACTATGAGGGGTATGCCATTTCATTTATCCAGAACAGTCAGTCTAGTTGTCTATGCTTAAGGGCCCCAGCTTTGAGTATAGACGGGCTTCAGTTTGAATTGTGGCTCCCCATTTTGCTAGGGGAGGAGAGAAGACTTGGCTTAGGTAAATAGCTTAAGTTGAACAACGTGAGCCTCAGTTTCATCCTCTGTTAGATGGGTGTGCCAGAAGAGCCCCTGCCACAGGGTTATTAGGAAGAATAAATGAAGCCCTGTGTGAGGTCTGCTTACTGTACTGCCTGGCTTTCAGGCGGTGGTGGCTCTATCTGATTATAACATCACATGGACCCTGAGGACCAGACACATTGAGAGAAGGTGAGGACTGTCTTACCAGTTCTCTCTGTCTCTAGGCACTGCACACAAGTAGGCCTCAGTGAGTGTCTGTGGGGAAGGAGCGGTGTGTGTTTGCATCTCAGAGTCTCTGCCCCAGCCCAGCAGGTTGGCGAGGCCACTGTGTGGCACGGCTCTCTGTGGCCCCAGGATTCACTGTTCTCTGTGTTGAGGAGTTCTGAAAGTCTTCTAAGGTTGCTTTCAGTCTTGACCTAACAATCAGGAACAAACTTTGAGGTTTACAAACATCTGTCATTTTTTTAAATCACTGCCTTGTCCTTAATATATTATATATTAGCAAACAAAAAGAGATGGAGGACAGATTAAAAAAACAAAACAAAACAGAAAAAAAGCTGGCCACCAAAACCAAAACCAAAACCAAAACATCTAAACCCAAACCTGATTATCTTGAAATGTGTAAGACCCTCTAAGATGGTGCTGGATGTCCTGGTGTAGTTTTAACCATTTATTTCCTATAGCAGAATCACAGAAGCCCAGAGATCATTGATGGCAATTAGCAGAGAGAAGAGTTTTTCCTAAAACTGACTAATAATCTCTTTATTACTTCTTGCACACTAGTTTCATGGCAGCCCAAATAAATTACAAATTAGAGCACTTTTGCACGTGTGCCATTTACTGTTGTGTTTTGCTGTTTCTTGCTGTTGCTCTGCTCTGCTCACCACGAACCAGCAGGGCCTCGACCCTCTTGGAACTTTTCCCTGCCGTCTCACCCTTTAGGTGTGTACACATGCCATTCGCTCAGCCCAGAATGCTCTCCCTCCTTCAAGGCCAGGTTAGTCCAGCTACTCATTCTGGAATCAGATGCCCAGAGGGGCTAGCCCCAGTTTAAATTAGTAACTTTCTTCTTTCCTCCTCTAGAGTATTCTGCTTCCCTCCCTATACTCCTCATTTCACTGTGTTTTAATCACCTCTTTACTACTCTGCCTCTTGTCTAAACTGTGAATCTCCTGAGAACAAGGGCTGGATCTGTGTTCATTATCTCCCCAGTCTATACTTAATGTATTTTGTTGGCTGAATGGTTCATGAACTGAAAGAGGTCAAAGGGGGGCCCAGATGCAAAGAGCACCCTCCACAGGGCAGGCAGAGACCAAAGAGTAGAATGGTGGTGCAGGGAGTTGTGACCTCAGTTTCTCTTACACAATAGCTAACTGTGTACCATCATCCAGATGTCAATTATCTGTGTTGTGTTGCTCTCCAAGGTGCTTAATCAAAACCATCTCATTAATCCTCACAAGCATCTTCCAAGGAAGTGAGAAGGTAGAATTCATTTTTTGTAGCATGAGAAAATGAGACATCAAAGGTGCTGAACCTGCACATTTCGAGGTTGATACAGTTAGCTCCCTGGCTCCTGGGGGAGTCTGTACAGAATTCACCCTCCTCACCATGCCTGCCCCTCCCCTTCTCTCCCAGACATTGTTCTGACATGTCTCCCCCACCCCCACCCCACCTCCCACCTTCCCACTCCCATCTATTTATGACTCGCTGTGTCACATTCAGGTTCACAGATGATTATAGAAGTGGAGAGTGAGCAAATCCAGTTGAACAATTTAACCAGATTCAAAAGGATTTGGATCATTTGCGTAATTGGGCTAGCAGATGGCAAATGTAGTTCAAAGTACAAAAATGTAGAATAATTACAAGGAGAGAAAGCAATGCAGTTTATGGATGAGGAAAGTGATTTGGGAGAAAAGCTCATCGAAATCATTATCTCAGTGTATTAGAAGGACAAACAGCACAGGTCTGAGTAACAGAGGTGGAGTATATAGAGTACTCTGGTCACTCCTTGGCTGGTTGGATGCAGGAGAGAGGACATGTCTGTCTCCTAGAAGTGAGAAAGGAAGTGGTTGGTGGGGAGAGAAGGATCTGGAGAGGATATTGACAGGCCAGGCAGAAAAGCCATCATAGTCACTTTGTGAGTTCACATTTCTCCTGCTTCCATCATAACTGTGATCCCTTGGCGAGAATCTGTTTCCCCCTGAGCCTCAGTTTCCCTTACATGAGAGACCGATGCCTACTTTCTTGCTGCATTGAAGAATTTATGAGACCATGGATGTGAGAAATGCATGCAACTTATTTGGAAACCCAGGAAATTCACTCTTAGGAGTACCAGCTCTGTGTTCACAATGCCCCTCCCCCAAATGCAGTGTTTTCATTGAATGGAAGTTGGAAAAGGGTTGTTTACTAACATGATAGGCTAAATGATGACCCCCCCCACCCCGCAATATCCTTATCCTAATCCTTAGAGCCTGTGAGTATCGTCTTAAATGAGACTTGGCAGGTGTGATTAAATTAAGCATCTTGAGGTACAGAGATTATCCTGGATTATCCAGGTGAGGCCTAAAATGTCATTACAAGTACCCTTTTAAGAGGAATACTGAGGGCTATTTGACACAGTAGAAGAAGGAAATTGGAGTGATGTGGCCACCAGCCAAGCAGCCACTAGAAGCTGGAAGAGGCAAAAACAGAATTCCCTCCAGAGCCTCTGGAGAGAGCAGAGCTTTGCTAATAACTTTGATTTTGGCCCAGCGAAACTGAAGTTAAACTTCAGCTTCCAGAATGTCTATTGTATTAAAACACCAAGTTTGAGGTGGTTTTTTACAGCAACCACAGGAAACCAGTACAACTAGAAAGAGAATTTGACCAGCACAGAAGTGATTTGGATGAGGTCCAGGCTCTGATTCTCACTTCCATGGGACCTTGGGTCATCCATCTTGACCTCTGTTTCTTCACATTTAAAGTAGAATAGTGATAATACATTCCTTATATGGGTCATTGGGAAGCTGTAAAAGAGATAATGCATGTATTCTATTTACCGTAGGTACGTTAAAAAAAAAATCTGGGCATAGTTTTAAGTTCTGAATCAAGCAGTATTTACTTACCACTCAGAAGTCCAGAGAACCGGAGAGGGCACAATTATGGAGAATGGAGGTAACACTCAGTATTATGGAGGCAGCTGGGAGTGTCGATGATACCTGGGCAATTTGTCTGGAGGAGGCAGGACCATGGCCACCATAAAAAGGGCTCAAGTCTTGCTCCTGCCCTAGAGAAGATTGAGGTTCTAGGAAAGGCAATCCTGCAGATCCTAAGAGCCAGTACTGTGACCAAGAGAGGGGGGTATCTCAGGTTAGGAAAATGGGATTTGGGGGCAAGGAAGTCATCCTGAGGATGCTTGATCTCAGGTCTGATTGCCACTGAGGGAAACTCAGATAAGACTTCAGGGCCCAGATCCTAGGTTTCTAAGGATATCTTTTTTTTTTTTAACGTTTATTTATTTGAGAGACAATGTGAGAGTGGGGGAAGGGCAGAAAGAGAGGGCTACACAGACTCTGAAGCAGCTTTCTGTGCTGAAAGCTCAGAGCCTGTTGCAGGGCTCGAACTCACAAACCATGAGATCATGACCTGAGCTAAAGTCAGACTCTCAACCAACTTAGCCACCCATGCACCCTTCTAAGGACATCTTAATGCCAAGCCCAAAGATTCTAAATTCAGTGGTATAAACTCTGCCTCCTTCAGAGTGGGTCCAGTCCAGGGATAGTGACTGCTGGCATAAGAGATTACTGAAGGCTGCTTTAGAAATTCAGCCACCTAGTCAGGGAAATCTGAGTTGAATCCAGGTGCTAAAGTATCTTTCAGAATCTGAAAAGACCGATGACATCTAGAAAGTTGAGTGCTAGGTAGGTACAAGTAAGTAGCTCCAGCTAAGGCTGTAGACAGAGTCAGGGCCTTATGGACCCTTTGTGCATACGAGTGCGGTGCTGGCTCTTAGGGAGGCTGTGATGGATAAATATGGAGAATGAAGACCAGATAGCTTGAGTAACTTGCTTAAGGACATGGTATGTTAAGTCCAGAACCAGACCTAGAACCTCTGTCCCTTGCCAGATTTTTAAACTGATCAAATATGCCTTTTTTTGCGGGTTTTAGATTACTCTTGAATTTAGAGAGATTTGTTTGAGATCTTGTCTCTGTTGTAATCAGCTTGCACATTTTAACAACTCTTGTGCTCTCTGATTAGACTGCAAGTTTTTGACCATCACTTAAGGAAAGAATGTGCAGGGAGAAAGGGAGGATTCAAGAATAAAAATTAATTAAACATAATAAGTCTCTTGAGATTAGCCATTAATTTGGATGTGAAATGTAAAATTGTCTTTAAAGTAATAAGGGATAATATCGAGTGATTGTAATATCCAGCATGGGAGGTAACATGCTGATAACATTGCATATGGCAGGATAATACATGTGACAGTTCTCTGATTTTTGTAGAATTAATGACGTTGGTTTCATTTCACTGCTGATTTAAGATATACGTTTCACGAATCGCACATTAAGGCAAATGTATTAAAATTGCGCCTAAAGAGCTGAATAGCCAGAAAATGGCAGCCCCTTGAACGCTGTGGTTTTATGATATCTTAGGTTTAATGCTTAATCAGTAGATATTTACATCTGTTTATTTT
>PITB01021990.1:0-28051 GCA_004024585.1 Paradoxurus hermaphroditus | reverse complement strand
TTCATCTTTGCTTTTAATTCCCTTGCCTTTGGAGACGTGTCGAGTAAGAAATTGGTGTGTCTTAGGTCAAAGAGGCTTTTTCCTGCTTTCTCCTCTAGGATTTTGACGGTTTCCTGTCTCACATTCAGATCTTTTATCCATTTAGAATTTATTTTTGTGAGTGGTGTAAGAAAGTGGTCTAGTTTCATTCTTTTGCATGTTGCTGTCCAATTTTCCCAGCACCATTTGTTAAAGAGACTGTATTTTTTCCATTGGATACATTTTCCCTCTTTGTCAAAGATTAGTTGTCCATATACTTGCGGGTCCATTTCTGAGTTTTCTATTCTATTCCATTGGTCTATGTGTCTGTTTTTGTATCATTTTTTTAAAAAAATTTTTTAACATTTATTTATTCTTAAGAGACACATAGAGACAGAGCGTGAATAGAAGGGCAGAGAGAGAGAGAGGGAGATACAGAATCCGAAGTAGGCTCCAGGCTCTGATGAGCCATCAGCACAGAGCCCGACGTGGGGCTCGAACCCACAGACGGTAAGATCATGACCTGAGCCAAAGTTGGCCGCTCAACCAACTGAGCCACCCAGAGGCCCCTCTCTTGCATTTCTGTACACCAATAATGAGGCAGCAGAAAGAGAAATCAAGGAATTGATCCTGTTTAAAAATGCACCAAAAACTATATGATACCTAGGAATAAAGTTAACCAAAGAAGTAAAATATCTATACCCTGAAAAATATAATTCACTGATGAAAAATATTGATGACGACACAAAGAAATGGAAAAGCATCCCATGATCATGGGTTGGAAGAACAAACATTTTTAAAATATTAACATCCAAAACCAACTATGCTTTAATACAACCCTTACCAAAGTACCAAAAACTTTTTTCACAGAGCTAGAACCTCAAGCATAAATAGCCAACACAATCTTGAAAAAGAAAAGCGAAGCCCACGGCATCACAGTTCTGAACTTACAGCTATATTACAGTGGTGTAGTCTGGAGGAGCTAAGATGGCCGAGAAGTAGGGGGACCTGCGCTTTCCTAGTCCCTCAAACACAGGTGTATGGAGGTCACATCACTTGGAACACCCAGGAAGTCGGTCTGTGGAGTGGCAGAAGGATCTCCACAGTTGGAGGCTGATGGTGTGGAGTAGAGTAGTGTAGAGACCTCCAAGGCACACTGGAAGACATCATTCACCTTCCTAGAGTACTTTTGGAAGAGAGTTTATTGCCTCTTAAAGAACAGCAGACCCTTGAGGTGCTACCCAAAGGCCTTTCCTCAGCAAGGGGACAGATGTGCACGCAGAGGGAATATAACCTTTGTTGATTTTAGTGGCGCTACACCATAGGTTCTATGCTCTGTGCAGGTCTGGAACTGTTTTTTCAGGGACAGACGGATTCAGACACAGCGTAGAGAGGCTCAACTCCAGAGGAGGGGAAGAGACCTCGGGTTTTGAAACAGGTGCGAGCTGAAGAAAAAACGCAGGGGAGTTGTGGCACAGAGTGAGCTGATTCCTTGTTATTCTGTGAGGGCTGCCTGAACAATACAGGATATAAGATCACGGGTCCATAAATGAGATATTGGGGAGGAGTCAATTTTCACTCAACATGGACAAGGTGGAACTTCAGAAAGCAACATAGAGGCTCCCAGGGCAGGCAATACTCCTTTATACCAAACCCTGACATTCCGTGCCTGGCAACTGCTTATCTACTGAGTCAATACTGACTCTGAGCCAGTGCAGCAGACCTCTCCTCCGGACCAGCACAGCCAGCGCCCCCCACCCACCAAGTGCACTGAAAATTGAGTGCTTCCAAATGACACCTGCAGTTTTTTTTTTTCTTTTGGAATCAGGGAATCAAGTAATGGTTTCACGTTTGTTTGTTTTACTTAATTTTCTCTCTCTCCCCCTCTCTCTTTGTTTACTTATTTATTTTTGGTATCAGTCTTTTTTATTCTTTCTTTCTCTTGGAATCAGCGTTGTTGTAGTTTATAGATTCTCTGTTTTTGTATGTGTGTTTCTTTGTTGTTTTTCCCTTTCCTTTTCTCTCTCTCTCTCTCGTTTTTGGATCACATTTTTATTAATGTTTATTTATTTATTTTGAGAGAAAAAGTAAAAGGGAGGGAGAGAATCCCCAACAGGCTTCAGACTGTCAGCACAGGCTTGATCTCACAAACCTTAAGATCACGCCCTGAGTCATTATCAAAAGTCATAAGCTTAACTAACTGAGCCACACCAGCACCCTGGGACCAGGATTTCCCCCCTTATTTCCAGGCATACTTCAACAAACAAATCAAAGCACACCTATTTAAAGTCCAAAAACTCCTCACTGCAGGCAAGGAGGAGCTCAGCAGAAGACTGATTGGAGAGAAAGAGGAGCCGAAATAAAACAGCCAGTGGACAAAGCATACACCAGAAACACTTCCTGAAGTGCCAGGGCCAAGACAGTGTACAACCCCTTTGTAATATAATCTTACTCTCAGGAGCAGGAAACATAATACATTTTAAAACATGCAAAAGACAGAAATTTTGCCAAAATGACAAGACAGAGGAATTCTCCCCAACAGAAAGGTAAAGAAGAAATCAGAGCCAGAAACTTGCTCTTCTGGGCAATAAAAGGTCTCATAAAGTGAATTGGTAAATGATTCGGTCAACTCCCCCCTTCTTTTCCTGTTTTAGAAGTATTTGTGGAGGATTGGCATTTTTAAAAAATTTTTTATTAATTGTTTAATAATTTAAGAAGAAATCCATATGAGTCTGGGCATTTGTTTGTGTATAGAAATACTTCTTCAGTCTCTCTAAATATATAGATCTATTCGATATTATATTCCATCTTGAGTTTAGTCAGATAATGTGTAGTTACTTATATAGGAATTTAAATTTTCTTTATAATTTTTTAATATATGGCTTTATATATTTATCAGTAGAGAAGGAAAAATAAGAAATAATAATGTGGAAGAATAAGATTTGGGGGCAACTAAAATACCACTCTCATGGGTTCTTCTGTTTTAAGCAAACAAATATAACTACCACTTACATTTATTGTGTTGGACAAACACAGAACAGATTCCAAGTAATTAGGGGACTGTGCCGTTTGATTGTGGATTTTACCAAGGCCAGGAATTAACCCAAACTTCTCTTTTGTATCAATAATTAGAGGACAAAAATAAACTTGGATAAAGGCATATAAAATGACATGAATAAAGAATGCCCTTGAGATGTGAAAATTTAGTGAACCAAGTGGTTAACAATTACACATGCATATTAGGCAATATCCAAATTTTATACACATATAGATATAATACCAATGAGTTCAATGTATAAAACAAAAATTCACATAAGACAGACACTAAGACACTTACAATTATATTAGGTGACAATAATACCATCGTAGTAATAAAGTGGCTTGTATATATAGCAAACAAATACACTCTTTACAAGTGCTAAATACCATTATTAGAAATTCTGAGTATGGGCACCTGGGTGGCTCAGTTGGTTGAGCGGTCAACTTCAGCTCAGTCATGATCTCACAGTCTGAGTTCAAGCCCCGCATCTGGCTCTGTGCTGACAGCTCAGAGCCTAGAGCCTACTTTGGGTTCTGTGTCTCCCTCTTTCTCTGCCCTTCCCCTGCTCATGCTCTGTCTCTCAAAAATAAATTTAAAAGAACACTAGAAACATTTAAAAAAAAAGAAATTCTGAGTAGCCCAGGAGACAGACAAATAGGAAGCATTGTTGATGAGTAAAGAGGGGATGCTAGAGAAACACATACCAGAGAAAATTAATTTAAATAGCACGCTTTAGAGCTTAAAAAAATCATAAAATATATGAAAGCAGAAACATTATATGTCATATCTTCAGGCTCTGTGGAATGACAATAGAAATTATCAATTTAAGTAGAATCGACAAGTAGCATCTCACTAAAAGCATATTTCAAATACGATCTTTTGCATAACTAGGAGACAGAAAACCAAAACTGAGATAACTTCTACAAAGACTGGATACACTAACGAAGCCTAGGAAGTGCAGCAGAAGGACTTGAATACACAACACTAGCTGTACCAAGAATGACTTAATGTTACAGAAAAATGGTGACGGATTGTGATGCACAGACACGCTACATGAACAATGTGTGATTATTCCATAATAAATTTGTGCAAGATATGAAAATACCTTCAAGGATTATTAAATTAATCACATTCTAAAAATTATATTATGCCATGATAACTTTAAAAATGAAAGAAATTGTTCCAATACAGAAAAGATAAATTTTTGCAAGATGCTGCTGTTTGCCAAAAAGTATTTATATGAATTATTTTGCTCTGTGTACAATGTGGATATCTGAGGTTTTAGTTAAAAAATACATAGTTTCCCAAATTCCATTAGTACAGATAACTGAAATTACTCAAAAGTTAAAAGAATCCTTAAAGTGTCCAACAAAGCTAATATGAAAATATAAGAACATCCCAGGACCTGAAGTAAGTCCACGGAAGGATCTGTAAGAGTAATTATACTATGAAAATATTTCTCCAATGAGATCGTGGCTAACCAAAATGAAATTGAACCTGTGTGGATTGTCCAACTTGCCCGCAGTGTGAGTGGAACAAGGAAAGAAAGAAAATGATGGGAGAAGTCCAAAATATGATATGTCCCAAATTTGAAACCAAATTAGACAGCGTCAGACACACAAATAAGTAAGCTAATGAAAAAAGGATCAGAAGAAAATATATGTTATATTCTACATATGTAAGGAATATGTTAAAAATATTTAAGTAAAGACAACGGGAAAAATAGGAAATCAAAATAGGTGGAAAGAGGAACAAGTTAGATGCCTGTAAAAAATGTCGGAAAAGGTTCCTAATACAATTAGGCTACTTTAATTTTCAATAACCAGTGAAAAATAATATATCCCAATACAGTACACATTATTTTGGTTAAATATTAAATTGAGTCTGAGTTGGTGAAAGGAAAAATAAACCAGATATTGAGCAGAAATGTCACAAGCAATGACATTAAAAACTGGACATTCATAGAAGAAAATACAGTAGTCACTACAGATATATGAAGATCAGGATAAGAAGAAAAACGCCATTTAATTGTTGCAATAGAGTGTAAAATAATAATAATAATAATACAAACAAAAAGAAATAAGTTTCTAATTACAAAATTAGGTAAGGATGTCACGAATGAGAAATGCATTGCAACAAAAAGAGATAAATAAAATACTAATCTAAAATGTTCATCAAACTATGTAATACAAAAGAAAAGGATATATCAAAATAAAACAAAAATACTAATTCAAATGGATGTATGCCCTCTGATGTTTATAACAGCATTATCAACAATAGCCAAATTCTGGAAACAGCCCAAATGAACTGATGAACTGATGAATGGATAAAGATGTGGTATATACATACAATGGAATATACTCAGCCATCAGAGAGAAGGAAATCTTATCATTTGCAACAATGTGGATGGAACTAGAGTGTATTTTGCTAAGTGAAATAAGTCACACAGAAAAAGGCAAGTACCATATGATTTCAGTCATATGTCGAACTTAAGAAAAAAAACAAAGAAGCGGAGGAGATAAAGAGAGAGACAAAGCAAGAAGTACACTTTTTTATTTCTTTAACGTTTATTTATTTTTGAGAAAGAGTGTGTGATCAGGGCACTGGCAGAGAGAGGGGGACAGAGGATCTGAAGTGGGCTCTGGGCTGACAGCGGACAGCAGGATGCAGGGTTCAAACACAAGAACTATGAAATCATGACCTGAGTGGGAGTCAGATGCTTAACCAACTGAACCACCCAGGTGCCCAAAACATACTCTTAACTATAGAGAACACACTGATGGCTACCAGATGGGAGGTGGGTGGGGAGATGAGTTAAATGAACAATAGGGATTAAGGAGTGCATCTGTTGTGATGAGTACCAGGTGATACATGGACGTATTGAGTCACTATATGGTACACCTGAAAATTATATTGTATGGTAACTAACTGTAATTTAAATAAAAGCCTTAAAGAAGAAAAGGAAAAAAATAAAAGCACTTAGAGAAAGATAAAATCATTTGCAAGGAGGGAAAGATAAACTAGAGAAAAACTACAAAGGAGAGAGCAAAATCTCTGCAGTCTTAACAGAAGCCATAACACAGAGAATCAAATATAAAGAAAGAGTGCAGATAGAATATGTTGGTCATCTAAAATTGGATACGTAGTTAAATATCTTGAAGGAAGAAGAGTGAATTTAATAAAAACATATTACATTACCAAAAAAGAGTACTAACATTGTTTCAAAGTACAAAAGTGGTGCTTTAGACTATAATTTTCTGGTATATAGAGAAAAATTTCTTTAAAGGAGATGAAAGTAATATAAAAAATAAGTAAGCTTGTAAACACAGGACCATCAAATCTTCCTGAATACTAAACTACTGAAAGTGGAGTGTCCTTGGCATGATAGGTTTCAAATCTATTTAGATAAATTAAGATATAATTTGAAATTACATGTAAGTTAAATTACACTTGTTGGTGACATAAATAAATATTCTGTCATATGAATTAAAGCAAAAATAATCAGTTTTGGGCATAACTATTTCATGAATAAGTAGTTATAATTTGATTGTAATTTTACCACAGTTTAGACACATTTTTTATCCTTTTATCAGAACAAATTAACACCAACGCACTGACAGCAGCATAGACATTGGACAGAAGCTTCTGGAACTCCAGGATGACTGGGTCGTATCTCCATAACAGAGCTGCGGAGAAGGACATGATGGCATCCACCCAGTACACAACCACAAAGAAACTCACCAACAACAGGATGGTCTGGGTGGCCCTTCTCTCTGGGGAGACTCGTGAGGAGAGGCTGGTGCTGTGAAGGTGCTGGCACTGCCTCTGATGCCTGAACAAGAGAACCACCGTGTACGCACTGGAGAGGAGCATGACTCCTATGAAGAAAACATCTCGAGGTAATATCAAAATGAGAAGCAGTCCACTGGAAATGGAACTTATGGGGGAAACTGAGCAGTATTTACTGACATTCAGTAGATTGCTCTGGGTCACATTAGAAGAAGTGGCAGTATACAAGACACAGTTACTGTTGAGAGACACACTGAGAATCCATAAGAGGATAAAAGAATGGAAGATATACTTTGAGCACTTATGTTTAAACCTGGCCAACCAGGAAGTGCTGGGGCTGATGGTGATGGCCTGGAGGAGGCTCAGGAGGCAGGTGGTACAGATGGAGAGGCCCCTCGTTACTCTGATCATGCAGAATAAAGGCTTACATTTGAAATCATTCAGAAAGTTCAGTGATTCCAACAGGTCTGTGCACAACAAAAATAGTTCGGCAGAGAGTTTCATTATGTGGACAAAGGCCAAATGACAGGTGATTAGCTCAGTGGGCTTAGGCTGGTGATCCAGAAGGAGCACAAAGATGTAGAAGAGAAGGAAAGTGTTGGCTGGGATTCCTAAGAATACTGGTAAAAATTGGCATATTTTAATCGTCACATAAATGGAAAATGTGATCATCATAGTCTCAAAGGAAAAATATGTTTATCCAGAAAAATCGACCTCACACCACCAAGAAAATTAACTTTGTTGTCATACTCATGACGATGTCACAGTTTTCATTTTATTCAAATGTAGTTCACCCAATTAATAAGTAAAATCCATGTTGTATAAAGTCTTAGAAATACAGTCTCAACATTATTTGCACACCAATTTGAGTGTGTATTTTATAGATATACATATCTATTTGATATCTACCTCTCTCTCTATCTCTCTTTATCTATCTATCTATCTATCTATCTATCTATCTATCTTCTATCTATTATCATCTATCATGTCAATGTATCATCTAACCAGGAAGAGACAGAGAGATGGAAAGACGGCAAACAGAGAGAGGGAAAGAGAGTTCATACAACATAACCAGAATCATGCCAGGATAATATAGTCATTTCCCATCTCCATTGTACAGGCATTTCTTTTACTTTCTGTTCTGCATTATCCTGACCCATATTCAGCACCAAGAATACAAATAGCCATATAAAGAATGCATGGGTCAGGGCACCTGGGTGGTGCAGTTGGTTAAGTGACAACTTCACTCAGGTCATGATCTTATGGATCACGGGTTCAAGCCCCGCATTAGGCTCTGTGCTGACAGCTCGGAGCCTGGAACCTGCTTCTGATTCTGTGTCCCCCTCTCTCTCTGCCCCTCCCTTGCTCATTCTCTGTGTCTCAAAAAAATAAACGTTAAAAAATTAAAAACAAAGAATGCGAGGGTGTATGTATAGTTGAATTGTTGTAAATTTTATGCTAATGGGGAAAGAATTACCGAACAAACAATTGAGAAGAAAGAATTCCAAGTGTGTCTTCCATCACACATTGTGACACTTTCTATTCTTTATCCTTCCATGTTTAGAGACCATAGTGAAACATTTGTCATATCCTGGTAATTCATCGAATCTCACCCTAAAATCAGATAATTATTAAACATCTTTCTGTAATTCTCTCTATTATACAAGGTAATGTATTCATATCATGGATATGAAGATTTGGATGTACAAACTCAATTGGGGTGGGAATAACTATTTTTTTACAAATATTATTAAAATTTATTCCAATTCAACATGGCTCACTCTCCTTTATTTTCAATTATGAGATTCCTTCTATAATCTCTTTTTATACTAGTAAGAAATTGCTAGATTAGATTTCAATTTTCAAGAAACCAAGAGGAAAAATACACAATTCTCCACTTTATGACATTCACAAATTTGTATCAAAATATTTACATGAAGATCGTTTCGTGGAACACCATTAATCAGAGGTATCTTCCCATGCTTTTACAGATGTTCCTGTAAAACCATGCTTATCTTCTCTTCTGATGAGGATAGCAGGCCACTCTGTAAAATCTTCACAAATAATTTTGCAAAAATTTTATCATGGTATTTACCTTGTATGCATGCATAATTATTTATACAATTAATGTAATCCAGGGTTTAAAACTTTTAACTGTATTTGTTATTATTTTTTTTTCCTCTGAAAGAGTGTCTCCTTGTGTTTTCAGTCAAGGAATTTTGAGAGTTAATGTTCTTGGCTCAGACTCATAATGTCATTGCTGAGGTAAAACATTGCTTTACAATCACCTGACATATGTGATTTTATAAAACAATAATGATATACTTGATTAAAGGCCTGTAAGCATTTTCCAAATGTTTAATCTATTATGTGACAAATTTATCTTCATTGCCCAAACCCAGTCACTATTAGTAGCCACAAACATATATCTGTACTCACAGATCACCTCAGTTCTGCTGTCATGTTGGGCCCTAGAGAGTAGGATGATGCTTAAAGGCACAATAATATCCTAATTTTAGGGTCACAGTCCTATACAATAAATAGCATTTGGTGTTGGCCAATAATATATGTGTAATTATTCAATAGCTGTGTATGTAAATCATTTTAAACATATAAAGTATGTATCACAGATCATATCCCAAAATAGATAATAAATCCATTCAATAAAATGACACAGATAAAAATTTTAATATTAAATTTTATCAGATCATGACATGTATGGCTGGCCACCTCTAATTAATTACTGCTTTGTACAAATGGTTGTACAGTGTACAAGGGTATTCCTGCTGGATATGTAAATGATGTTTTTGGTTTGTCTGTTTGTTGTTTTTCCCAACAATCTTAAGGCCTGAACCTGGACAGGAAATCAACATGCTTCCAACATATTCAAGGTGAGTGGTAAAGTGTAAGACAGTTAAATTTTATTACCAGGTAAAGGATGAATAATTATTTTAGCATATGTTATGTCCCAACTATTACATATACATATTACATGCAAGTAAGCAACTATTGCAGAGTGGTACAACAAGTCATTGTTGTCTTTCTGAATTCCAAACTGCTCTACAGCTTGTGTTTATTTTCGGTAAATCTGGCAACACTACCATGGAAAAAACATGGGGTTTTGCAAACATGGTGTTTATCAGTAGAAATGAAATATAAAAATATCTAAAGAATTGATAGGCTGATGAGAATGTAAAGGTTAACATGGTCCCAACGTGAATTGTGAAAACTTCTAAGTCTAAATTCACACCTCAGCACTCATGCTGATAAAGAACAGGGTGTTTTTCCTGGAGTTGAGTGTGAAGCCCCCGAACAGTCCCAGAAGACAGACAGTCCTCATTTTTTATGTTCTCACTTCAGGCTATTCTCAATATTATTTTCAATATTTTAAGCCCAAATTATGCACATAATCATAGAATTTTCACCATTAAATAAACCTGGGACAAAACACTCATCATAAGTTCTTTGGTGTGACATCAAAGGTCTGAAATAATAAGGTATATTGAAAGAAAGAAATCATATACAAGAACCCAGGCTATATTACCCAGTAGATTATATGTTATTTTAGGAGAAAATAAAGTTTGATAATATTATTTCATGGTCTTTATAAAAGATTTTGCATTAAGAATTATATTTTTAATGTATTATATAATATTTATACAATCCTTCCCAGGCTGAAACACACACATACTGACACACACACTTAATCTATATGACAAAAACATATCTTATCTTCTTTTTTATTATTATATTAATGAATAACATCATATTCCTCTTTAATTTTACCATATTATATAAAAAAGGATCACCAAACCTATGATTAGTTATGGCCAGCATAAAATCATTATAAGAATTACAAGTGACAAGGTGCAAGTATGTTAGTTGGTTCAGTGGTAATAGTACACAAAGCTGGCAATTTCAAAAAGGAAAAAAAAAGAAACTCTTTGCATAGAAGAGTTCCATGAAAATGTTTTTGTAAAATGTACAAATGCCAACATAACAAGCCTATTAACTATCAGATACCAGTGAATAACTGAAAAGCATCTGCTGTGAAGCAACTGTACAGTGGAGAGGAAAAAACAGTGCTGGTGGAAAAAGATATCATTCTTTTAAAGTATTCATCCTAAGCAATGAAAGTGAGAAAAACTAAAAAGCATTCAAATTCAAATTGAACATCACAAAAATAGAAATATCATTCCATAAGTCTATAAATCTATAAATTCATATTATAAATAAATATAATTTTAAATAAATAAATATAAATTTACCTTTATAAATTTATGTAATCTGATAACTTTAACTAAATTTACCTTTAATCTGGAAACACCAACCGATGGAAGTTATAATTCAATAGTATATATGACCAAAACTATGAGAATAGAATTCTAAGACTTTCACAAAGAAATCTTCCTTCAATTCACCTCCCATCTGACTCTTGAGCACTCACTGGGAATGAAACTGAGTAACTCTCAACTGAGACTCTACAGAGAGTCTGATTGTTTGCGATGGGACTACGAGAAGTGGTTATAGGGAAACATGTGCTCAGCTCATCTCCACTATGCCCATAAACATCACCTCGCCTGTAGCAGGAAATCCCTAGATTTGGGATATGTTATGAAGGAGAGACACCACGGGGAAAACTGAAATTACTTAATTCATAGATAATAATAGATGAGAAACACCTGGGTTCCAAACTGTTGTTTATGTAAAATCATTTTCATAGGTAACCCTTGCAGTAAGTTGGATGGTACCTGTTAACCAACCAAAAGTCTTTTGATAACACTAATTTCAAATGAGTACAACGCCAGGACAGATTTCCCAAGGTATCCCCCACGGTGCAATAACTCGTGACGGTCTTTACACGTGTTCTAAATTGGTTTCAGGTGCATACCTAGATTATACAGCACATTTGTGGGAACGAGCAAATTGTCTCCTCCACTTCGTTTGGCTGAAGTAATCTTCCTTATAGGACACTCAGCACTGTATCGGGGCACCTGCATGGTCAGAAAAGTGTAGCTTGCCTTCTAGCATCTAATCCTCCAACTGTTTGGACAGGCGCATTTAGTAAATGTTAAACGTGCATTACCATTCAAGCAGGACTTATGATTGAGATAGGCACTCCCCTTGCCAAGATATCTTGTTTGACTAGACATATAGGTACCTGTGGTGGTGTTTTCCATCACCCCTGACACTTGGTCTCAGTTCATCTTCCTTATGGTTTTTTTATTTCACACATGCAGCAATAAAGAAACAATTCTAGAAAACCCCAAATTGTGCACTTTTGTGACACCCTTCAGGAATGACAGTTTATACCTAAGTTTTACCTCAATCCTTCCCATGATCTCTGTATTCATGTTCATTTAAAAAAATAAATACCAATTTTTAATATACAGTGTAATATTAGTTATAAGTGTATGCTTTAGTCATTCAACACTTCCATACCACACCATGCTCATCACAAGTGCAGTCCTTTATCAAACAACATCTAGTATTTGAGTAGTGACTCTTTTGCAAACTAGTAGTAAGCCTGCATCTATATGATTTCAACTATAAGACGTTCTACATAAAGCAAAAATACAGAGAAAGTAAAAGAAAGAGGTTCCCAAAAGAGAGAGGGAGGAATATTTGGAACATAGATAACTTTTAGGGCAATAGAATATGCTGTTTAATTCTATAATGATGCACACAACTCAACATACTTTTCTCCAAACACACACAAAAAAAGTGCAACAGTAAGAATGAACGATAATGTAAATACTGGACTTTGGTTGATTAAAATGTGTGAATGCATGTTTATCAATTGCACAATGTATGACTCTGGCAGAATATGTTGATTATGGAGGATTCTTTGCATGCGTGGAAGCAGAGAGTATGCTGAAATTCTCTGTACTATACTCTCAGTTTTTGTGTGAATGAAATTACTCTTTAAATAGAAGATCTTAAACATGTAAGCCATATTACATAATCACATGAGTAAGGGTCTCTCCATCAACAGCACCTGCCATCTGAGCTAGCACCAGGACATCAACAACCATCGCAGCATTTTCTAGTTTGAAATTTAAACAATAATCCACAGTTTAAAAAATATAAATGGAAAAGAATAGAGACTAGCACTGAAATCAAGCTTTGTTCTTTAAGAAGGTAAACACAATGGGAAAAAAACATTAAAAAAGAGGACTCAAATAAATAAAATTAGAAATAAAGGAGATGAAATAACAATGGAAACATAGAAATGAAAAGGATAAAATAATATTGAGAAAAATATATGCCAACAAATGGGAAAACTTGAAGAAATGAATAAATTACTACAAATGTACAATTGTTCAAACTGATCAGAAAAAAATTGAAAATTTGAACAGAATGGATATAATAAAATTGAATCAGTAATAATAAAAGAAAAACGTCCAAACAAAGCAAATTCAAGGATTCTAAGGCTTGACAAGTGAATTCCATGAAACATTTAAAGCAGAATTAATAACTACACTCCAGCCATTCAAAAAAATTGAAGAGAAAGAAAAACTTGCTAATTTAGGTTGCATTTCCAATATTGCACAGATAATGAAAGAAGAATAAGACACTAAAAACAAACAAACAAAAAATAACAAAAACCTGCATGTTGATATCTCTGATGAATATACATGCTAAAATTCCTCAACAAATTTTCCCAAAACACATTCAATATTCAGTTTTAAAAATTATTAATCACTATCAACTATGATTTATTCTGGTGATGCACAGGTTATTTTAATTTGCTTTATGAATGATCCAATTTGATGTCACATTGTCAAAATGAAGGATAAAAAATATATGATCATCTTTATAGATGATTGAAAGTATTTGACAAAATATGATATCTATTCATCATAATAACTGTCAGCAAAGCAGAAATAGAAAGAACTCACCTCACCCTGGAATAGGCTGTATATGAAAACAAAAAATGCTGACAACATAACGGTGAAAATGAGATAAATTTTTCTCTAAGATTAAGAAGGATACAGGAATATCCACTTTCACTGCTTTTATTCCAACGTAGTATTGAAAAAGGTAGACACAGCAATAAGATAAGAAAAAACAACCAGATTGGTAAAGAAGAACTAAAACTTATTTTTGCAGATGAAATGGCAAAACTTGGGATACACAAAGCTTTATGCAGACGAAATGGCACTATATATACATATATATATAAAGTTGGGATACACAAAGTTTGGATGGCGCTGGGGAATGCTATATTGAGTGAAAATAAACAAACAAAACCAACATCACAGGTCATAGCTGTGGGATTCCCTTCATGTAATAAGATCTCAAAACGCCCAACATATAAACACATGGGTGATTCCCATGGACAGGAATGGCGGGTACAGGGGTGGGGGGCATGAGGGAGAACTTTGTGCTGAGGGAGCAGTTCCACGCCTGGATTGTGCTGGCAGATTCGAGAATGCATGTGACAAACTGACAGACCAGACATGCCCGTCATGCCACTGTCAGTTTCCCGGTTTTAATATTGCTCTGCGGTGATGTGGGCTGCTACACTGGGACAAAATGAGCAGAGGGTGCCTTTGCGAAGTGACCCTTCTGTACTACCTGTATCCTCCTGTGAATCCATACATCTATCTACATACCTATCTACCTCTATTAATGCTCTATTGTCATCGCAACTCAGAATTGTTGCCTAAAGCTACAAGTCTCACCCTGGCTCCCTGGAGCTCCAAGCTTCCCAGGACCATAATCTGAGGGTGTCGAGCAGCAGGGAAGCAGGGAGGAGGGGTCTGGTGCTCGGCTGTGACTGGGCAGGTGTAGGGATGTGAGAGAATGGAACCCTGAGGGTCACAAAAGGCCAGGTGTGGGACAGAAGTAGCACCCAGACTGCTCTTTTTGAGCCAATGATTTTCCTTTGAGATGGATGGGCCAGGACCAAGACGTGGCTCACAATGGACCCTCCCACTTCTCCTCTCATTTTAGGACACCATCTCTCCTGTGTCTCTGTGCATCCCCTCCCCAACCCTGCCATCTCCTGCTTTTATTCACACAACCACCACCCCAAGTTGTCTGCATTTTACACATGAAGGAATGGGGACTAAAGGAATGAGGAGCTCTGGGGTCTCAGCCCATCCAGGACCTGATGTTTCTGGAAACCCAGGGTTGTTGGAGAACAAGAAGCCAGAGGCACAGTGAGAACGTCCTGAAGGAAAGGGACAGAGCAGCAAGGAACTGAAAGTGGTTCCATTCCCAGGTCAGAAAGCCACCGGGACTGCTTGTTCACTCCAGAAGGACATCATACAGGCGCCAGCCCAGGGATGGGAATGTTTTGTCTGGCACCAGATGTACTCATGACCCAGTATGGAACACACGGCAGGTGCATGACCTGTCAAGATGCCAGACACTATGTTGTTCGTGCTTGCAGTCATCAGACAAGTAACAAAATAAAAGAGGCATGAGCCGGGAGACCGACGCTTTACCTCCTGGAGAGTCTTAGCTCCCTGCTCCTTATTTCTCTCCTCACTGAACTTTCAGGGTCCGTCTTTCTTTCACAGGGTGTGGTGAGCAGGGTCTGAGCAGGTACACACAGGAGGACCAAGTGCTGGGGTTACATACATGAGACACATCCCCCTCATATCTAGGCGGTGTGAGTTCCACTGGCCTCCCCACAGGCTCCTAAAAGTAGCAGCCATCATAACATCTCAGACCCCCTTTATCTTAGAGCTCAAGCCTCCTACTTCCTATGTCCACCTAAAGTTCATGTTCCACCCCCTGCCCCCACAGCTGACTTCCTCATGGCTCCCATCAGTTTGTTCCCAGGTGCAAGAGCACACTGCCTTGAGCTCAACTCAGTAGCCATGGGACTAGGCTCTTCCCCTGCACCTTGGCTGGAGCCAGTAGTGGAACCCAGCCCACTGGGATCTGACCCTCACCTGAGCTTCCACCCCACATCCCCAGAGCTAAAACGAACCATTTTCTGGGAGGGGCTGAGCCTGGAACCTTAACCTCCAACTCCCTTCTTACCCTCAGTGCCCAATTCATCATGGAATTTCAGCTCTGCCTCTTGAGAGGGACAGCTTTCCATCATGCCCATGCACACCCTACAGTCTCCAAGGTGTAACCATTCCCACCTCTCTCACACTCTGCCTTACTCTGTCCCCCCTGTACTGCATCTAAAGCACACAGTTTGAATCCCACACATGTCCCCCGTTTCTTGCAGTGTTTCTTTGGTCAGAACAGAGCCCACCATCATGGCCCCTCATAATTTTCTGCTTACCGCACCTCCTCACACAGAGACAGCCAATGGTCCAATGGCTCTGGTCTCCCTCCACTCTCGTTAGCTCTTGTCACATTTGCTCTTCAAAGGACTGCATCAGACAGTAACCTGAAGCGGAGAAACACATGCTCTGGTGGCTGAGTTTGTAGACTTCACATTAGGGACCAAACTCAAGTGTAGCAACAATCTGACTGGGAGGTCTCAGGCCAGAAATGATTAACGGTGAAATACCTGTGTACAGAGATACTGGTTCTCTCTTCCTTTCTGTCAGAATGGAGCTGACATCAGCAAATGTCTTTGGGTTCTAGAAGTCAATATGTGGGACAGTGTTGATGAGAATGGGCAGATTTTGCTGAGTGTCAGCTCCCTCTAGTTCATCAACACTTTATCAGGTCCATGGAGACCCCTGCCCTCGATCAGGACAATGTGAGGAGTCATTAGAAACAGTAGTTACTGGAAGCCAGGCTGCACATCAACGCAAACCAGGGATTGTTTCTCTTTATTTTGAAATGATCATTTTAAATTATGTATTGAACACTAATGTTAATCGTAAACTCATGCCAGGCCCCACTCCTGAAAATGATCAGTCTTCTCTCAGTCCCATTTTATGCCATCTAAGGATGGTTTTTGGAGGGACATCACCCCTTAGACATTGCCTGGAAGGAAGCAGCCTCCAGGAAGTCCTTTGTGTATACAAAGAATCTTGCCACCTCATGGAGCTGAGACTGCGTCTCATCCCACTGCTTGGTCTGTTCTTCCAAGGCCTCTCCGTCTCCCTCCAGGTGGGACCACCTCCCATTATCTGCAGGATCCCAGCTGATTACTCCTCTGTGCTCAGCACCTGTCTCCTCTGCACAATTATCTCCCAGCACCGTGCTGTCCTGTGTTGAAATTTAATACAAAGTCTTCAAACCACTGGTCTGTCTCATTGTTTAGGGCCTGGTGTTATTTTCTTCTGACGAGGAGATCTCACCAAAAGGTAAATGTTGTGCAGGTGACAGGCCATAAGGACTTCAGGCTGAATTCAGTCCTAGGTGAGAAGGGACTGTGCTTTGATGAGATGCAGGGATTTTGGTAGAGGGTCTCCTGGTTACATGGTGTCCAAAGGCTCATTGGCCCAGTGCCAAGCTGGAACAGAGGGCTTGGGATACCAGAGCTCCAGTGGGCCTGATGTTCTGGGAACTTGATTTCCCACTTCTCTGCTGGGTTGGAGTGCTCCCAATTAGAGTGGCTTGGTTTAGTCCAGTGTCACAGTAACTTTTTTGCCCACTCCTAAGCAGGGATAGAAAGCTCATGGTTTGAAGGCTCCCATTTGGCCATGGCTCCAGTGGACATGTGTGTGTGGTGCTGAGCTAGTTTCAAGGTCTCATATCCTGAGGCTAACTGGGAAGCCCAGTGTTCAATTGCCCTGGGCTCTGGTTGATTAGAGGGCTCTAGGAAGGGTCCATGGTGATCCCACTGTTCAGGTGACACCTTGGCCAGTGCTAAACAGAATTGGAGCCCTCCAGGGTCGAGGGAACATGGAGAGCCCACTGTACAGGTGATTCCTTGGCTAAGTGAACAGTTGGTTGGGAGCCCTCCATGTCCAAGGGCACGTGGTGACTCCTCTGTCCAGCACACTCCTTGGCCTATTTCTGAGCTGGTTTAGAGCTGTCCAGGTCCAAGGACACATGATGATCTCTCAGTCCAGGTGACCCCTTGGCTTAATGCAGAGCTGGGTTCAAAGGTTCACATTCTGAAGGGTCCTGCTAAGCCCAGTGCTCTGGAGACGTGAGTGCCGTGTGATTCTCTGGGTTGGAAGGCTCCAGGTCCAAAAGCACATGATGAGTTTGCTGTCCACATGATTCCTTGGCCTAAGGCAGAGCTGGATTGGATGGTTTCTGGTCTGTATGCTCCTGGCGAGCCTAGTGTTCTGGAGACTTGATTGCCTGGTCTCTGCTGGGTAGGTGGTCTCCAGGTCAAGGGTGCATGTTGAGTCCACTCTCCAGGTGAGTCCTAGGCCTTACTGCAGAGCTGTTTTTAGGGCTTGTGATATGAATGGTCCTGGCAACCCCAGAGTTCTGGATCCTTGATTCTCCGGTGCTGTGTTCTCTTGGAGAGCTTCATGTCCAAAAGCACATGGTGAGCCCAATGTCCATATAACTACATGGCATGTGCAGAGCTGCAATGGAAGACTCCAGTTCCAAGGGCTCATGGTGAGCCTGCTCTCCACATGACTCCTTGGCCTAGGGCAAGCCCGGATTGGATGGTTCATTGTCTGAAGGCCCTTGGCAAGTCCAGTGTTCTGTAGACTTTATTTCCTGTCCTCTCCTCTATTGTAGGGCTCCAAATCCAAGGACACATGGTGAACCACCTATCCAGGATATACCTTGGCCTAGTCAGGGATACATTGGAGGACTCATGGTCTGATGACTATTGGCAGGCTCAGTATTCTGGATACTTGATTGCCCTGTGTTCCGATAAATTGGAATGATTGTGCTCTGAAAGCTGCTGATAAGGCCAGTGTCTTAGGCAATCAACTGCCCACTCCCCTGGGTTTAAGAGCTAATGGTTTGAAGGCGTCTGGTCATCTGTGTCCAGGTGACTCCTTTGCCTCATGCTAAGCTGAGATTCAGGGCTCATGATAGGGCAAAATCATCTGACAAACCTGGTGTTCTGGAGACTAGATGGTAGTATACAATAATAGATTGGAAGCCTCGTGGTCTTTGGGCACCTGGTCAGACCAGTGTTTGGGGACTTTTTTGTCCACTGCTTAGCTGGAGCAGGTAGTTCATGGCCTGAGGGCCTGTTTCCCAAGGACTCCCACTGTGTCCAGTGTTGTGAGTTATTCTCCCGGTACTTGTTTGTTTCATAAAATTCCCTCTCTACCAGGTGTCTGTGGACATTGTCCGCATTGTGGGAGTCTGGGTCAGCCTGATATTCAGAGCATTTATGTACCCTGTGGGTAGGAGGACTCCAGGGGAAAAGGGTGGGGAGGGCTCCCTCAGGACATGGCCTCAGCTTTCCTGTGCTGAGCCTCATTGTGACCTCAGAGTTTTTGGAGGTGCTCTCTCCAGCTGGCTGAGAATCCACTGTACACTCATTCCCAGTGCCCCACTCCCACCTGCTAAATGGGAACATAAACCTGAGTGGCCCAGCCAACCTCATCGTGGGAAGCAGATCCAGGAGTAGCCATGTGCGGGTTAAATGTAGACTCTCGGGACCACATAAGGGCACAAAGGTAGGTGCAAACATGAAGGTGGAGTACAGAGTGTCAGCAAGAGGCCCTGGACAGGAGGAGTGGGAAGGGGGCTTACCATCAACAGAGGCAGGGAACAGGGCAGAGAATGTGAGGAATAGCAGGAAGAGCTGGGATGGTATTGCCATTTCTTTCTTCAGTGTGTCCTGAGTTGTTGCCTGCCTTTTTTCACAGCCTTGGTTCATCAGAATGCTTTCTTGTGATATCAACACCATGTCCGGCCAATCATCAGTGCTCTCTCAAATTGGCCTTGTTGAGGTGGCCAATCACCAGGCAGCTCAGCTAGCCAATCACAGATGGCTGTCACATTGGCCCTCCTGACATCTTTGCCTGGACACCATGTTTTAAAAGAAACCATGCTAACTTTTCTCATCTTCTCCAAGGTGAGAAAATTAATATTTGGGATTTATTTACAGTATGGTCACAGTGAGACTGAAAGTCTCAACAGGTACAAAGCCAAATATGTCTCTTAGAGTCACCATTGACTATAACACACCAATATGAATCAATACATGGGTCATGACACTGCATCAAAGGTCACACATCAGTGCTACATCTAACAACATGGCACTAGACCAAATGCTACTGTCGACTTGTCAGTGAGAGCTTGAAAATAAGACTAGAAAATGGTAAATATTATGTATTCTACATCTTACTACAATAAAAACAGTAAACCTGGAGAAGATGAAGCTGAGTCACAACTCATTAACTGTTTGCCAAAACCATATTCAGCACTCATCGGAGGGGATAACAAAATCCAGACATTCAACACGTTCACAGCGTCATGTCCATCCTCCAATAAAAACATTACTAATTATGAAAGAAGCAAGAAAATGGAACACATGGGTAGAAAATAATAATTCCACAGAAAAAGACCCCCAAATCACAGGTAACAATATGAAAAGAGAGATCATCAAGAATTAAGGGAATGCACACATGTGATGCAGGTGAGAAAGGGGATTCATAAAGAAGAAACGAATCGAATTTCTAGAGCTGAAACTAGGATATGTAAGTGAAAAACTATACCAAATAGGCTTTAAGAATGAAGGGGTTTTCCAGACAAAAGGATGAGAAAACTTGAAGATACACCAATAGTAATTATGCAAATAGAAGCCCAGAGAGGCAAGTACAGGGGCAATAAATGTATAGAGCTTCGGTGACTCATGAAACAACACTAGAAGGGGATGGCACACAACAGTAATGGCCTTAAAATCTCCAAACTGGATAAAAAACATAAACCAATCTATGCAAGAGATTCTATGAAACCCAATCAGAAACACAGACACAAAATTAGTAAGTGCCATCTCATGATCAACTTGTGGAAATGAGTGAGAAAGGGAAAATCTGAAAACAGTCAGGAAGCACACATGGCACACAGTGAAGAAAGGGTAAATGGCTGCCAAATTTTTATTAGAAGGAAATGCAAATCCATACAGATAAATGACATTTTTAAAGATCTGAAAGAACAAAAAACAGTGTCAATGTAGAATTCTACATCCAGCAAAATTTCCTTTAATAAATGAAGGGAAATAAATCCATTTCAGACATCTCAAAACTGAGAGTGTCTGTGAGCAGACTCACACTAAAAGAAATGTCAATAGGATTCTTCAAGCCAACAATGGTACCAAATGGGCTCTGTAATCTAAGAGGGAATGAAGAGGATAGAAAAGTAACTGGAAAAATATCAGTCTTTCCTCATCTCATTTAAAATTTTCCTCTACAAGATACTGGAGTGTTTAAGGAAATATAAAAGCAGTAAACTGTTGAGTCTACAGCAAGTGTCAAGTTAAATATAGGAAAAGAATAGCACAAATGTCAGAAAGAGAAAGTGGAAGTTGATTGCGTGTTGTGGGTATATTGTTCATGCAGTTAGGTAACTTATATATTTGAGGAAATATTATTTGATGGCAGAGGGTGACAGAATGAAGACTCCAGTAATAAAGCCTCGAGCAACCACTAAGACATGTTAGCTTTCCCCTTAAAAAATAAAGATAGCCAGTAAAGCGTTGCTAGATATTGCAGAGGAAATATGAAAATAATATTCATGAATCAAAATAAACAGAGGGGTGGCTCAGTCAGTTAAGGGTGTGAGTCTTGCGTTGGCTCAGGTCATGATTTCATGGTGTGTGAGATTGAGCCCCACATGGGGACAGCACAGAACCTGCTTGGGATTCTCTTTCTCTCTGCCCCTCCCCTGCTCACACTCTCTCTCAAAATAAATAAACTATAAAAATAAGGGCCAACATGGCGGAGAAGTAGAGGGACCAGTTCTTCCCACATCTCTCAAACAAAGAAAGACCAATCAGGGATAGTTTCAAAAGGCCCACAGTGGAGGCAGGACCCACCTACACCAAACCACATCCCTCCGCTCAGGAGAGGCATTTTTCTATGGGAACTGAACTGGATAGACACTGTGAAACAAGCACTGCAGCATGGCCTGGACTAACTCTAGGTCAATTCTTTTTATTTAGATATATTCTCTGCTTTCTCCTTATCTCTTCCCTCCTCTAGGCTGGTTACTTGGGGTATTGGTTTGCTTAAACAGACATATTTAATCCATTCTCTCCATGCATGTTCTATACCTCCTTCTTTCCTTTCCTCTCTCTCTCTCTGGAAAAATCAGGCCAGATAGCTCCTCTGGGTAACTTTATCTTCATTTCTTTTTCCTCACCTCCTTCCTTATTCTCATTTCTCTCTCTCTGGATTATGCCTTTTAGTCTCTCTACTGGGTCAAATCTCATTTTCTCATTCTCCCCACACCTGTCATTACTCTCTTTGTATATGCTCTTCCATCAGCACCGCCCACACTCTGTTATTTGGTTGTAGCTGGGTTTCTGGTTTTCTGCTTTCAGATTGTCATTTGCTTTTTCTTTTTTCTGTTTTGATCTGTTTGTTTGTTTTATTTGTTGGTGCATTTGCATGTTTTTGTTTCCTGTTTGTTTGTCTCTCTGTTTTCCTTTCCAGGGCTACCTCAAGGAACAAACCAAGGCGCACCTGGTGGAGGATAACCAAAATCACAACAACAGACAGCAAGTAACACTCTCCAAAAAACACCTTCTGAAAGGCCAGGCACTGGACAGTATATGAGCCCCTTTTAATATAGCAGTACTCACATGGCAGAGCACATAACAAGCTTTTAAAACTTATAAGGGGCAGAAAACTAGTAAAATGATGAAACGGAAAAAGTCTCCTCAAAAAAATTCCAGGAAGTAGTGACAGCTAAAGAATTGATCGAAACATATATAGCCAACAAAATGAACAAGAATATAGAATAACAGTCATAAAATTAGTCGCTGGACTTGAAACAAGCATAGAAGACAGCAGAGACTCCATTGCCACAGAGATCAAGGACTCTTAAAAATAGTCATGATGAATTTAAAAACGCTATAAATAAAGCGCAAAATATGTTGGAGGCAGCCACAGCGCGGGTTGAAGAGGCACAAGAGAGAATAGGTGAATGAGAAGATAAAATTATGGAAAAAGAAGAAGCCAAGAAAATTAGAGATAAGCTGATCCAGGAGCACAAAAGGAGAATTGGAAGGCTGAGTGATGAAATCAAAGGTTCCACATCTGTATCATAGGAATTCTAGAAGAAAAAGAAGAGAGTTGAAAGGAGCTGAAGGGGTTCTTGAACAAATCATAGCTGGGAACTTCCCCAACCTGGGGAAGGAAACAGACATTGAAACCCAAGAGGCCCAAAGAACTCCCCTCAGATGAAACTTGAATCAATCTTCTGCATGACATACCATAGTGAAACTGGCAAAATACTAAGATAAACAGAGAATTCTGAAAGCAGCAAGAGGTAAACAAGCCTTAACATACAAAGGTAGACACATAAGGGAAGTAGCAGACCTATCTACTGAAACTTGGCAGGCCAGAAAGAAATGGAAGGAAATCTTCAATGTGTTGAACAGCAAAAATATGCAGCCAAGAATCCTTTAACCAGCAGGGCTGTAATTCAGAATGCAAGGAGAGATCAAGGTTTCCCAAGCAAACAAAAACTGAAGGAAATCATCATCACTAAACCAGCCCTACAAGAGATCCTGAGGGGGACTCAGTGAATGAAATGTTGCAAGGAACACAACGTACCAGAGGCATCATTACACATGAAACCTACAGACAACACAATGATTCTAAACCCATATTTTTCTTTTTTTCTTAACGTTTTTATTTATTATCGAGAGATAGAAAAAGACAGAGCATGAGCATGGGAGGGGCAGAGAGAGAGGGAGACACAGATTCTGAAGCAGGCTCTAGGCTCTAAACTGTTATCACAGAGCCCAATGAGGTGCTCGAACCCACAAACTGTGAGATCATGACCTGAGCTGAAGTCAGATGCTCAACCAACTGAGCCACCCAGGCGCCCCTAAACCCATATTTTTCCATATTAACACTGAATATAAAGGGAATAAATGCTCCAATCAAAAGACATAGGTTCTAAGAATGGATAAAAAACAAGACCCGTCTCCTTCTATCCTAAATGATAGCCTTGCTGCGCGTATTCTTAGCTGTAGATTTTGCCCATTCAGCATGTTGGATATACCATGCCACTCCCTTCTGATTGCCAAGTTTCTGTTGAGAGATCTGCAGCTAGCTTTTTAGGTTTTCTTTTGTAAGTTAGAGAGTTCTTCTATCTTTCTGCTTTTATGATTTTTTCATTATCCCTGCATTTTCAAATTAAATTACATTACATCTTGGCGTGGGCCTGTTTTTGTTGGTGTTGATGGGAGGTCTCTGTGCCTTCCTGAACTGGATGTCTGTTTCTTTCCAAAAATTCATGAAGTTTTCAGATATTATTTCTCAAATACATGTTCTCCCCCTTTTTCTGTCTCTTCTGCTTCTGGGACTCCTATGATATTCATGTTACTATATTTGATGGAGTCCCTGGCTTCCCTAAGTCTCTTCTCATGATCCACATTTTTACTTGCTCTCTTCTATGCAGCTTCATTGGTTTCAATATTCTACTTTCTGTAACACTTATCCATTCCTCTCCTTCCTTGTGGTCATTACACCAGTAGTTTCAAAACTCAGTTATTGAAGATTTACTTCTGATCTTTGTTATTCTTTTGTCTCTGAGATAAGACTGTCCTCGAAGTCTTCAATTATTGTCCCAAGCCCAGCATATACCTTTATGATTTATTGTTGCTTTAAATTCTGGATCAGGAACAATTCTTATGTGCTTTGAGTAGTTCTCTGGCTCCGAACTCTTCTTATTGTTTCATTTGGGATGAATTCCTCTGTCTTGGCATTTTCTGTAATTCTCTATATTCTTGTTTCTGTTGAAAAATCCTGTTATGTTTCCTGCTTCTGAGAGCAATGGCTTTATGAAGAAGACATCATATAGTGTCCAGGACCTGGGATTTCAGGCAGTATCTCTGGTGTGTGTTGTGTGTGTTCTGCTGATGTTTTTCTGTTGTTCTTTCCTTCAGGCCTTTGTCTGAAAAGTATCTCATTTCCTGCAGGTGGTAGTGTTCAGTCCTTGGCCATGATGTGATAAGTTTTAACTAGGTATGCTCTGGTTTGCTTGATAAATGCCTCCTGGTACTACATCCACCAGAACTAAAGCCCTGCAGAACTCTCTGGTCAGGAGTCGTGGTGAGGGCAGGGGTTTGTGCTGGTCTTCAGGGTAAGGGGTCCTCTCTGAGATTGTGGTACAGTTGACCAAGAAGTGCAGTACCACCAGAGTACATGTGTGTGGGTCTAGGTGTAAGCAAGTTAGGCAGCCAGTGTTGGTGCTTTGCTGCTTACCACTGTTGGCTCTGTGTTTATGCTGAGGTCAAGTGATGAAAATGGTATCAGCCACCTCCTTTGTCCTTGGGGTGGCACCTCTGTGCTAGCTGCCTCTCAGAGAAACATTCTGAGAAGAGTGAACAATCTCCCTGCTATGTGTTCCAGGTCTTTTTCAGATCACTGTTGTCACACTGTCTTCCCCCTGGTTGTTTGCCTGCCTTCTCTCTAGGAGAAGAGCAGCACTCCAAGGGTTCTATTCTAGCTAAGCCCACTGACCTTTAAAACAAGTGTTCCAGTCCTGCTGGTTCTAAAAACTTACAAAATCAACTCATCTTGTTTCCCCAGCCAATGGTTTTAGTAAAATATCTCTTTGTGTGTTCTTCCCTGTGTTCCTCCTCTATTTTGCCCTTCTCTGGAAATACAGCTCTGTGCCCTCCCCAACACCCATGATCCTTTTCTCCCCAAGGCCATATCTTCTCACTTCCTACCTTCTTTGTTGTGGCTTCTTCTTTCCCTTTGGTTGTGGAGTTTGTTCTGCCAGTCTTCAGCTGATTTAGGAGCTATTCAGGATGATTTTATAGTTACCTGTTTATTATCTTGTCAGAGGACAACCCTAGGTTCCTCCTTCTCTTCCTTATCTATCACTCCCCAAATTTTTCTCTTATTTAATTTAAGTAATTTATGTATTTATTTATTCATACTTTCATTCCTTCATTCATATATTTTGGAGAAAGAGAGAGAGAAAATACTAGTGGAGGAGGGGCTGAGAGGAAGGGAGACACGGAATCCAAAGCAGGCCTCGGTCTCCAAGATGTCAGCACAGAGCCTGATGTGGAACTCGAACTCACAAATTGCAAGAGCATGATCTGATCCGAAGTCAGACACTAACTGACTGAGCCTCACAGTGCCCCACAAAATTTTGTCTTTTTATGAGTAAGTTATTGTCAAGGAAATCATACACTATATGGTCTTTGATATTAGTTTATTTCACTTCATATTATGTTTTCTTAATGTTCATACCTGTCATACTGAGTATTATATCTTTTTCTTTTTTTGTGGATCACTATTCAATTGTATGGATGTGACACCTATTGCTTTTGTGTTTATCACGGATTAGTATGTTTTCTAAGGACTTTTGCATAGAAAAAGTTTTTGCCTAAGTGGAATTTCAGTGGTTAGTTTTCATTAATGTAGCAGCAGAGATTCTGCCTCCTCCAGAATGGTTGTTTTAAAAAAATTCTATCTTGCTTCTTACCCTCCTCTTGCCTGGAGGAGTCATGTAGTTGATGGAATTGGAGAGGAGGAATGAAAACTGCTTCCTGGAGCGCCAGAGTATCGTGCCATTTCGGCTCCTCTAACGCTCAGGTGGCAAAGACGAAACTGGACATGACGCGCTTGACAAGCGGGTGCAGGGCCACCCCGGCAGCTAGCAGTTGACTCATGTTGACCAGGCAAGCTTCCAGGTTGATGCCATGGGAACATCCTTTATCCTCGATGTCGTGCTAAACCAGGAGAACTAGGAAATGAACCTATACACACCTAGCCAAAATGACGAAATGGAAGAACTCCCCTCAAAACACTGTACAGGAAATAGTGACAGCACAAGAAATGATGAAAGCAGACATAAGCAACTTAACAGAACAAGAATATAGAATGATAAACATAAAAATACTCGCAGGGCTTGACAAAAAGCATAGAATAAAGCATGGGGAACATTGAGACAGAGATCGAGGTCCTAAAAAAGAGTCAGAGGAATTAAAAAATGCTTTAAATGAGGTGCAAAACATAATGGAGGCGGCCACAGCACGGATTGAAGAGGCAGAAGAGAGAATAGGAGAATTAGAGGATAAAATTAAGGAAAAGGAGGAAGCAGAGAAAAAGAGAGAGAAACTGATTCAGGAACAGGAAAGGAGAATTCGAGAGCTGAGCGATGCAATCAAATGGAATAATATCCATATTATAGGAATTCCAGAGGCAAAAGAGAGAGAAAAAGGAGTAGAAGGGGTACTTGAACAAATCATCGCTGAGAACTTCCCCAACATGAAGAAGGAAATGAACATTGGGTCCAAGAGGCACAGAGAACTCCCCTCAGACGTAACCGGAATAGACCCTCACCACGACACATCATAGTGAAGCTGGCAAAATATAAAGACAAAGAGAGAATTCTGTGGGCAGCTAGGGATAAATGGGCCTTCACTTTCAATGGCAGATACATTAGGGTAGTAGGGGACTTATCCAAGTTAAGAGAAACTTGGCAAGCCAGAAAGGAATGGCAGGAAATCTTCAATGTGATGAACAGGAAGGACATGCAGCCAAGAATCCTTTACCCGGCCAGCCTGTCATTCAAAATGGATGGAGAGATAAAGATCTTACCAAACAAACAAAAACTGAAGGAATACATCACAAATACCAATCTTACAAGAGATCCTGAGGGGGACTCTATGAAGGAAAGGTCGCAAGGAACACAGAGCACCAAAGACATCCTTACAAGCATGAAACCTACAGATAACACAATGACTCTAAACCCACATTTTTCAATATTAACGCTGAATGTAAACGGACTAAACCCTGCAATTAAAAGACACAGGGTGAGGGGGGAGACCAAGATGGCAGAAGAGTAGGGAGACCCAAAATTTCCCTTGTGTTTTGAATTGAGAGGGACTGAAACAGAGAGATTCTCATCTCCAAGAACCTGGCAGAAAAGGTGTAGCAGCTCATAAGGAACGCAAGAAACATAGACAACGCCCTAAGACCGTGAGTCTAATCCAGAACGGACAAAAGGAACTCGGGAAACTGAGCTGGGGGGCGGGCGAGCAGGGGACAGCGGGGAAAGCGCCCAACATCGGAAGGAGAGCGACAGAGAGGGGGAGTCCACCACCATCCAGCCCCTAAAGACAGGGCTTAGGAGGAGAAGCTCTGTGTCTAACAGCAGAACCCAGCAGAACTCTCCTTGTGCGGGACCGCGGACGGAGGCACAGTCAGC
>PITB01021989.1:0-27940 GCA_004024585.1 Paradoxurus hermaphroditus | reverse complement strand
CTCTCTGCTCGTCCCCTGCTCACGCTCTGTCTCTCAAAAATAAAGGTTAAAAAAAATTTTTTTTAATGTTAAAAAAAAAAAGAGTCAATACATTAGAGCCCAGCATCTCTCCTGTTTGCCTGTTTCTGGGGTCAGTAGCAACTTGAGACTCCTCCAAGCACAGTGAACAGTTTCGGCAGCTTCCTCCTCCCCTCGTGCCGGCTCAGGGGCCCGCCACGAGCAATACCGCGCTCTCCCCACCACACGCGGCGTTTCAGTGCCGGACCTTAAAAGCTGTGTTAAAACATTTCACGTCATCTCCAACATTTTTAACAAAGCTCGTGAGGTTTAAATAATATGTAGGATTCAAGATGGCAGACCTCACGACCGGACTTGCGCAGAGAAATAAACAAGAACAAATCCACAGCTGAGAAAGGAGGAGAGGGGATTTACCAGTGAATGCAAGCGGCCAGCAGAATTCTAGAAGGTGGGAAACAGCCGGTGGGGAAAACATTTGGCCAGAATGTCCGGCGAGTGCTTTGGAGAAGTTCCAGGTTCATAACCAACAGTTAAAAACGGGAATGCCAGGGCGCCTGGGCGGCTCAGTCAGTTAAGCATCTGACTTCAGCTCAGGTCATGATCTCGAGGTCCGTGAGTTTGAGCCCCGTGTCAGGCTCTGGGCTGACAGCTCAGAGCCTGGAGTCTGCTTCAGATTCTGTGTGTGTGTGTCTTTCTCTCTGCCCCTCTCTCACTCATATTCTGTCTCTTTCTATCTCTCAAAAATGAGTAAATGTTAAAAATAAAAATAAATAAATACATAAATGCAGACGGGAATGCCAAGAAAAAGTGAAAACAGAGGGAGTAGTGAAAATTTTATAAATGGGGAAGATGTCATTATAGCACTGTTTTATTCACCCCTTCAAAACGCCGGCATCCAGAACTTATTCCTGAAAGAGCCATCTTAGGAAGTATTCGGGGAAAGTCGGGGCATCTGGTGTGGATGTCACAGCCCCAGGACGAATCCCCTCCATGCAGCTTCAGAGAAGGAGGGTCCCCACTGGACAGTTGGCATCCCCACCCACTCACCTTAAAGAGAAGCACCTTCTAGCACTTTCAGCACCACCTACATACCACTCCCAGGCAGAATTCTCTCCCGCCAAGAGGAGAGACTCTGTAGGGACATGATCCAACCTATAAGAGGCCTAGCATCCGAGTAATTGGAGTCACAGGAAAAGAGACAAGAAAATGAACGGGAAGGAAAAGTACTGCAGAATGGGTAGGGACGATTTTCTAAAACTAAGGGCCATAAGAGACTCTTAAATATAGAGAAGAAACTGAGGGTTTCTGGAGAGGAGGTAGGTGGCAGATGGGCTAAACCGGCAAGGGGCATTAAGGAGGACACTTGTTGGGATGAGCGCTGGGCGTTATATGTAAGTGATGAATCACTGAATTCTACTCCTGAAACCAGGGCTACATTGTTATGTTAACTAACTGGGATTTAAATAAATAAACAAACAAACAAACAGACAATAAGACGAAGGGCACATGTCTTCGCAGTAGAAGAGTCTGTTGGGTGCTCAGTGCAGTGAATGAAAAAAACAGCCTCACCTAAAGACAGCCTCGTGAGTTTCCAGAATGTCAGAAGTAAAGTTCCTAAAAACTTCAGCAAGAGAGAGAGGAAAGAAAAGTCAACCGGGTCTGACTTGTGATCAATAGCGAGCACTAAGTGCTAGGAAATAATGAAGTGATATCTGCTCAGCTCAGAGGAAGAGTGATTTCAACCTAGTAATGTGTGTATCCAGAGAGTGTGTCAGCCATGCTGAGGGCAAGATGAAGACATTTTTAGATTTATAAGGATTCAGAAAGTTTACGTCTGATGCTCGTCTTCCTGGAAAACTGAGGATGTATTCAAGCAAAGCAAGTAAATAAACCAAAAACTTAGAAAGCATAGCGTCTAAAAAGTACTTAATCCCACTTGGAAAAACAGTGAAAGGGCAGCCCTGAAGCAGACGTGGAGAAGAACCGGGCCACTTTGTAGTGAGAGGCTACAATACCCTCGGGAAAAGGGCCTTAGGAGGAGAAAGAAACAAGAAGGTGGAGAGTATGATTAAGAAGGAAAAAAAGGGGGCCATTGGGTGGCTCAGTCGGTTAAGCATCCGACTTTGGCTCAGGTCATGATCTCGTGGTTTGTGAGTTTGAGCCCCGCATCGGGTTCTATGCTGACAACTCGGAGCCTGGAGCGTGCTTCAGATTCTGCGTCTCCCTCTCCCCCTGCCCCGCCATCTCTCACACTCTATCTCTTTCTCTTTCTCTCACAAAAATAAATAAACACTAAAAAAAAAAAAAATTTAAAAAAAACTTAAGCAATGATAAATACAAACAATGCAAAAAAAAAAGAAAAGCCAATCTAAAATTTTGACGGGAAAAGAAAAAAAAGAAAAAGAAAACTGTACAAGAAATTCATGGTCCGGATACAAAGCAGGCCTCCAAAGCAGGCCCTCGAAGAGGCCCAGCAGTTACAACTGGCGGATAGAGAAGGAAATGGATCCTTACACAGTACCAGGCCTGGCACTGAACAGTACTTGGTACCCACAGTGCTGTAAATGCCCTCTGCTGTTTTTCACGAGTCACCATGCAGACAGAGCCTGCAGTTGTGTCTATAGGACAACACAGGCAAGAGTAAAAATGTAGCTCAGAGAAAATGGAAGATGGGGGCCGAGTGGAAGGTGGCGTGTGGACCGTAGAGAGGAACAAAGGTCTGCAAAAGGGTCATTAATTGTTTCATCTTAAAAAGTGGGGGCAGTCAGAAGATTAGTGGACGTGAATATAGTGGTCCAGGCAGTTAATTATTTAAAGTATAAAGGACAGCATTTTCACACTGAAAAAATAAAATATTAGGAAGGAGAAAGGTATTGCAGGTGAGTTGTACTTTGGTCTTTCACACCAGGTTTATCTGTTAGGATACTTTTGGCTGCATGAAGCAGAAAACACTGATTTAGTGGTTTAAAACATTTCTTTAAAAAAGAGTTTATAAGAGACTCTTAAATATAGAGAACAAACTTAGGGTTGCTGGAGGGGCTGTGGGTGGGGGAGATGGGCTAAATGGGTAAGGGGCATTAAGGAAGACACTTGTTGGAATGAGCGCTAAGTGTTATATGTAGGGGATGAATCGCCGGAATCCACTCCTAAAATCATTATTGCACTATATGCTAACTAACTTGGATGTAAATTTAAAAATCAGTAAAAAATAATTGATTGATTGATTAATTAAAAAATAAAACTAAAAATAAATTTTAAAAAAAGTTTTATCTCCCATAATGTGAAATGTTAAGGCAGGGTGGCTTGAGGGTTGGCTAATTCAGTGGCCCATTGATGTCATTAAAAACCTGGGTTCTTTAATTTTTTTATAGCGTTTCTAATTTTATTAAGTTTTTAAATTTAATTCAGTATAGTTAACAGAGAGTGTTATATTCGTTTCAGGTGTACAGTGTAGTGATTCAACAGTTCTCTACTTGACTCAGTGCTTATCATAAGTGAACTCTTCAATCCCCATCACCTATTTCACCCCTTCCCCCTACCCACTTCCCCTCTGCTAACCATCAGTGTGTTCTCTGTAGTTAAGAGTCTGTTTCTTTGCTTTGTTTCTTAAATTCCACATACGCGTGAAATCACAGGGTATTTGTCTTTCTCTGACTGATGTACTTAGCATTATCCTCGCTAGCTCCATCGTATCTTGGCAAATGGAGAGATTTCATTCTTTTTTATGCCGAATAATACTCCATCGCATCCCATGTATTTTGCCAACTCTCTGCGTTTCCTCCCTCGGGGTCTATTGGCTTCATAGTCCACCGCCCCCTCTGGGGTCCCAGGCCGGGTTCATACATTTCTAAGCATCACAAAAACAACCAGCGGAAAATGATAGTTTCCTTCTCTATGCTCGAGTTTTGTCTCAGGAAACATTTGCCAGTAGTCCCTCTACAGACTTCCCGTCATGTCTTATTGGCCCAAATCGTATCACACACCCTCCTCTAAACCAGTCCCTGACAACAGAAATGGGACCTCGCCTTCTTACAGCTGCTCAGCTGACTTGACTCGGCAGAAGGTCCCTGGAAATGGCAACTTGTCTTCCAGCATAAGCTTAAGACTTAGGTATGACAATTGATAAGATTTCACAGCAATAGACCTACCAAAGAGAAGTTGTTGTCTCTTCAATTATAGACATAATTCAGGGGGGAAAAGACCATAGTGACTGTCTCCTGGCCTTGTTCAGGAATTCTCCCTTGAGATCTAGAAATCTAGGTTCCTTCTTTCTGCTTATAGATCAAATCAGGATCCTCAGAGCTGCTAAGAAAATTTTGTCTTTGATTAAATAGCTTCGTATAATTCACAGATCCTAAAACATCCTTCATCCCTTTAGATAGTGTAGCTTTCCAAAAAAAAATGGATTTCATAAAGAGAGGATTCTGTGCCTCCTCTCAAAACTTCCTGGTTTTGCAGCTCAGGAAGGTGGAAACAAAATGCAAGCCGGTGTTTAGATGGTAGTGACCCTTCCGGTCACTAGTCGCTGCATAACCTCCAGTAGTTTCCAAACCTTTTAACTCTTCGGTTCTCTCTAAAATGGAGGTGATTTGCTTACATTCTAGGGCAGTTTTAAGCCTTAAGTGAAACTGCAAATACAGGCACCTGGTATAAATATGAAGAGAGTGTCAGCAATTGTTAACTCTTCCTATTGGAACATGGAAGAGGGTAGGTAACACTTGGTTCCCCAGTTTTTAATGTGTTTGATAGTCAGCCAACATTATTGAAAAGTGAGTCAAATTAGGCAAGGCAGAAGAATTTGATTCTCATTTGAAGCATGAATATAGTAACGAGAGGAGAGATGAAAAGCAGCAGGGTAAAGACCAAAGGGTGAAGATATCGGTGCTTTTGACCAAGTTTTCTCAATCAAAGACCGCAAGCTGCTCCCACCGCGCCCCAGCCGAATCCTAGGGAGCGTCTCCGAAGGGGATTTCGGCAGAATGGTTTCCTCACAGAGGGAGACCGTGGTAACTTTATTTCTTCACTGAAACCCTTTGAATTATAAAAAGAAATCAGGCTCGGATAATCAAAAAGCATGAGACGATGGATAAAATATGTTATAGGATTATAATTCAGTAATAATTGAATTCCTCTAGCAGAGAGACTCACGGAGGTTCAAATGTATCGTCTCAATTATTTCCCACATGCATCAGTCAAGATGAGGGCCTGGCGTTACACGCTGTACCCTCCACATCCCTTACCAGGACAATGAGGCAGAGCGATCTTCTAGTAGTTTCCGCACCCATTGGCTTCACACGCTCTGCCATGAAGTGAATTGTCCCCATTCCCCTTTGTGGGCTTTCTTCTTCGTCCTGAGTAGAGACATCACCTTTCTAGTTTCTTCTCTGTGTTGCTTCCCTAAACGCCCCTAGAGCCGTCGCCCGAGATTCAAACAGGTCGTCGATCGGGATGCCGTGACAAAATAAACCGAGGACTTCCTGCGATGTTTTACAACTTGCTCTCCAACGGGAGCCCAGAAATTCTTGAAAAAGTACCTGTCTTCAATTCCGGTATTCCGGTTCTAAAATAGTAGCCCTCGGCATCTTCCTACTTACGACTGATTCTGAATACAGGGAGTTCTTTTCAAAATGCCTCGCACCTTAACCTGTCTTCCCACTACTTCCCTTTAAAAGGTCAAGATGGGGGGAGGGGGCGTCTGAGCTGCTCAGTCGGTTAAGCATCCGACTTCGGCCCAGGTCATGATCTCACAGTTCATGGGTTCGAGCCCCCCGTTGGGCCCTGTACTAACAGCTCGGAGCCTGGAACCTGTTTTGGATTCTGTGTCTCCCTCTCTCTCTGCCCCTCCCTTACTTATGCTCTTATTCTGTGTCTCAAAACTAAATAAACGTAAATAAATGGTCAGTGGGAACGCAATCCAGTGCGGTCTCCGCCTCCCGCACCCCCCGCGGACCGTGCAGTGGAACAGACATCCCATTTTCTGAGGCAGGTCTGAGAAGCAGGAGGCTCAGGAATCACATATCGATTGTGTAAGAATTAGCATATCTGACAGATGGGGACTGTCTGAGCTCATTCAACTGAGAGGCACCTGCCCTGAGCGGGATTGGCCTTGCCGAGCTTTCACGCGTCGGGTTTAGGATTTCTACACACAGCCCAACACGGAGCAGCCTGAGACGACCCTGCGGAGAGCCAGTGAACACATTAAAAGATTTATGTCTTTGTTAATTCCACGGTGTATATAACACATCGCAGAATAAAAATATGGTCCCCAAATGCCGTGTTGATACTCGAGGCGTCTATATGTACATTTATGCTCTTCGGGAGCCACCGCACGTAGTCAGTCGTTCAGAAGTTGTTGGCCTACTTGTCTTACGAGTCTTGTAAATTGGTGGCTAAATGCATCTCTTCTGAGAAATCACTTGCAAAATATTACTTTATTCTCTATTCATTCTCAATCCTCGGCCCTCCCTGTCTGTGCCTTGTTATTCATCCCCGTCTCTCTTATTCTTCTTTCCCTATTTCTTACCTTCTGTTCCTTAGCTGTCCTCCACGGCCCCCAGACCCGCGTCCTTCCAGATAGCAGTGGAGACCTATGCCAAGCCCAGCGGGGAGCCCACGGGATGCTCCCAGTCCCTGCATATTACCTTCGGGAATAACGAGGGGCTCTTGTAAGATCCCGGGGCTGTAAGTCGGAACCAACACCCTCCTGGGGCTTGACTGGCTCTGGATGAGGGCCCTGAGAACGC
Source organism: Paradoxurus hermaphroditus (assembly GCA_004024585.1). Taxonomy (NCBI): domain Eukaryota; kingdom Metazoa; phylum Chordata; class Mammalia; order Carnivora; family Viverridae; genus Paradoxurus; species Paradoxurus hermaphroditus. The sequence goes on along the minus strand of PITB01021989.1, from coordinate 21,179 downwards.
AGGTGAATGAACATTTGCTTGCCCAACAGTCGCAAAGCACTCACAGTGCCCAGGTAAAGATACGCATGTGTGTATCTGTACAATAAATCCCATAACCTGCATTCCGACTTCCAGCGACACTGAGGCTTCTTCCTTCATTGTCTTTGCAGCAACATGGAAAGATCCACCCACCTTAAACCACCCCACTCTCCTATTTCTATCTGGTCTGAATAGAGATCCTGATTAATCAGAGAGCTACGTGCAGTTTTATTAGTAGATAGGTGTGCGCACACACATATAAGCATAACATCTGTTCGTGTAGAAAAGAAGTCTCCGTATATGGAGATGTAGATATTTGTATGTATGTGGGAGGGGGCATGTATGTGATATTTCGAGTCTAAACCACGTAGGGGTCCCTGGTTGGCTCAGCCAGTTAAGCATCCAACTTTGGCTCAGGTCATGACTTCGCAGTCCGTGGGTTCAAGCCCCGCATCAGGCTCTGTGCTGACAGCTCAGAGCCTGGAGCCTGCTTCCGATTCTGTGTCTCCCTCTCTCTCTGCCCCTCCCCTCTCACACTCTTGCTCTCTCTCAAAAATAAACATTAAAATAATTTTTAAACAAAAAGAGTCTAAACCATGGAATCATAACACGGAGTGCAAAATGGAGCTTCAGGGTGTCCGTAAACACCAAAATTAAATGAAAAATCTGTGTTTAGGCCAATTTCAATTTTTTCTGGCAAGACAGTCCATGATTTTACTAAATTTTCAGAAGGTTCTGTAAGAGTCTCTCTTCTGACCTTCTTGGAACAGTCTCTTTTCTCCGACCTTCTTGGAACATTCTGAACAAAACTTAGGGATCGGAGTAGGCAACCGTACTAATGCTGAAATGTTATAAGCTTGCCAGGCCTGAGTGTTTCCCTCGTCACCGCCTTCCATCATAGCCCCCCATTCAGAAGTGACCACCACTTCCGAGCTATTCAGAAAAGTTTATAACACTTATTCATTTTTCGAGAGATAGAGGATAAGCAGGGGAGGGGCAGAGAGAGAGGGAGACACAGAATCCGAAGCAGGCTCCAGGCTTCTGAGCACAGGCTCTGAAACTTAGCATTCTCCAGTCAGGAGGGAAATCTGGATTCTCTTGCATCATCTTCATCTGGCCCAAGCAATTCTTCCTCCAAGTTTTCAAATATTAATAACAGCCTAACAGGTTCATTCACTCTGGTTTTGGTTCTCTGTGAAAATAGGCTCACTGCCAAATCTGAACCTCAGTTCCTTAACCTTAGATTTTTCCATTGCATTACATTAGAAATTTCTAACGCCCTCTGTGGCTCATGCCTCTGTCTTGTCAACCACTTATATCCAGTTAAACACAAGATTTATTGACTCTGTCTTCCTCTAAAAGGTTTAGGTTCCATTGTTGTTTTACTATTTTTACCATCACTGCTCCCCCACGTTTGGAGTAAAACTCCAGTCCTTCAGCTGATATTTTATGCCTTTCCGGTGTCAGCCATTCTTTGTGATACTGTTTCCCTTAAATCGATTTGTTGCTCAATCCTTAGACAACTTTCTTATAAATTATCCAGCCCAAACTTGCTAGGCTTGAATAAAAATTATCCCAATAACTGGCCTTTCTTAACTGACCAGCTCCTTCCCTCATTGTCTATTCCAGAAACTTCTGTTCCCTCCCATCTCACAGTCTTCCTTACATGCGACTCCATGCCTTTGTTCTGACTGTTCTTTATTCTTAAACTTCCCACTTTTCAAGATGCATCACACTACCACCGTTTTCTGGAATGCTCCACGACTCTACTTGACACTCATTTTTCTGTTCGCTGACATCATTGGCATCCTGTTTGTATCTTCCATAATGCAGGCTCATGACATATAACAGATGCTTAATAAATATTTGATCATTTCAAAGATAGATTTCTAACCAGTGGAATCCAAGAGTAGTAAAGGTATGTTTTGGGGAAAGCAGATAATGCCTGGTGCCGAATAATCGCTGCACAAATTTTTACAAATATACAGCTAATTCTGAGGTCACTGAAGCTCGAGTAACAGTATTTGTAACTTCTTCCATATTCTAGTATGTCAGCCAAGAAAAAGATACATGTTTAATGCCGATGCTTCTAAAGGGCAGCCAGCCAGTGAAAACCAAGAATGGTACTATTATTGATTATCTCACATGATCGAGATGGTTGGGCCTTCTTTGACTAATCAAGTGACTATTTAATATTGCTTCCCAAGCATATTTCTTGGCTGAAATGTGATTAGCTGGTGTGGACCTTTCCCCCCTGATAAACATAACCATGTTTCCCTTCCCCTCTGAAAACCAATGGTGAGGGGCGCCTGGGTAGCTCAGTCGGTGAAGCGTCCGACTTCGGCTCAGGTCATGATCTTGTGGTCTGTGAGTTCGAGTCCCGCGTCGGGCTCTGTGCTAATGGCTCAGAGCCTGGAGCCTGCTTCAGATTCTGCGTCTGCCTCTCTCTCTCTGCCCTTCCCCTGCTCACGCTCTCTCTCTCAAAAATAAATAAACGTTAACAAAAAAAAAAAAAAAAAAAAACAATGGCGAACACCGCCAAATTTGTATACGTCCACCTCTCCCTGTGATTATGGCATCATACACACATATCTGAGGCCATTCCGGTTGATTCCAAATAAGGAAGAATTTTACCGTCATCAGTGCTGTTCCCAAAGAGCGACATAAACTGCCGTAGTCAGCAAAAAATACATATCACCTTTCCCTTGCTGTATATTGAATTGCTGAGTCTCTCTCTTCTTTAGACCTACGTCATTTCTTTGCCCTCCTTAATTTACGCATGAAGCTAAAAGAAAAACCACTTAGTATTCTTAATAAAATGGCATAAGGTTTAGATAATTTTTTACCATATGCAGTAAAAATGCAAATGCGTGTGGCTTCTTTGCAAATGCAGACATTAATAACTGATATTTAAACAGACTGGATTGGCAATTTTACTGATACATTCAAGAGATTTTTCCAATAATTTGCACACTCAAAATCAATTTGAATACAACATGTAAATTGAATTTAATTTTTTGATATAAAATCGTAGTTATCAGCTTGAACCATTAAATTTACTATTTAATATATGCTTTCCAGCTCACTTGGTTGGAATTTCATTGCGCCTTATCTCTATAAATTTAATTAGGCTTGATATCATCAGTATATTATAGAACTAATTAAAGATTTAGATAAGTGCTGAGGGGGCTTATTGAGACTCCATAAAGTTCCATTTGGAAAATGAGATATTCTTCCTTCAGTTCATTGTAAGAGAATGAAACCGCGAGAAGTGTGTCTTGCAGTGTTTCTGAAAAATTATTTAACTGGATTTAATGTACTTATTCCATTCTTTGAAGAGCTTTTTAATTACTCTGTATCTTTGTACAGTCCAACTACAGTTCTAATCTTTATTTAAAGGCTTGAAAATCCTCATTCTCCTCTCCTCCCACTGAGCTAGCTGCCTTGGATTCCAGCGCGCGCACGTTTGTGTGTGTGTCTGTGTGTGTGTGCGCGCACGTGCGTGTTATGGTAGGTAGGACAGGATTTGCATACCCTGATTGAGATCATATAATTGTGTAAGGGAACTTTTGGGGAAGCCTGTCAGTGCTCGCAAGCAGAATAAGCATCGAGAAAGATCAGAGAGTGCCTGCCGTAAACACGGGAGGAAAAGAGCAAAGATGAGAAGAGCCGACCCAAGGGGTAACGCCTGGGCAAAGCTGAGGGCCTCCCCCCCAGGGATGGCTACTTTGAGAACATCATTTTGTAGCATTCCCTTTGAACTCCCTCCTATCTGCGTCTCTACGACACAGAGTATAAAGCAGATGAGTTTAAAAGACTGTGATTTCCACTAAGTGCTTTGTGTCTTCATTACAAAGCACAATAAAGCTTTTTATTACAATGCAGCCACTATTACTTTCGATTGAATATGCGCTGAAATAAAGCTGCATCCACCGCACTCCCAGGGCGCTCCGTGCTCTTGTCAAAAGCACTTTTTTTTTTTTTTTTTTTTTTTTTTGCCGGCGCAGACCGAGCGACACGGTGCGTGGCAGGGAAGAATTGAAAGTGAGGGGACAAATAATAAACGTGGACTGTCCACGACCAGTACGCCGTGTGCCTGCGTACAGAGGAACCCAGGAAGCCAGGAACACCGCCAAGAGCCTGCGCGGTGTGATGGAAACGTGACCGGCTCTGGGGCTTAGGAGATACAGATTCAAAGCTCTCCCGTTGATCCATTATAGGACCCGGGGGCTCATCCCTCCAAAGCGTGAATTCCTTTTCCTGGAAAATGGAAATAATGACGACGATGCTGCCTCTCCTGCCACGTCCTTCTCCCTCGTGGGTGGGGTGGCTTTCGGATGTCATCTCTTCTGGTCTAATCCATTTATGTTTCCTGATATGGAAACTGAGGTACGGTGGCTTTAAGTGCTGTGATCACCATCACGTTAGCTAGTGGCAGGGCCGGGACCGGAATAGACGCATGTGAGAGGCCACCTCGTGTCTGCCCTGTCACATGGAGCAGGAAAGAACGCGTAGGCATTTTCTTAGTGACACCTTCACTGCCCTTGATAGCCCTGCGGTTCCCCCCCACAAGCAGGCATTTCCGAAACTTCTCTGCAGTTCTGCTGCCCGAATAGTTTGTCAACGGGTGCACCCCCGGCCTGGAAAAACATTTGCGGAAACACTTGGGTCACAAACCAGTGTTTGTTTCACCACCGCACTTGAAATGTTTCCCTTTTGAACTGTTTCTCTTTGAAAACACCAGCCGTGTTTCCCAGGAAAGCAGATTCTTAGCAGAAGCACACACCTGCATCTGGAGGGACCCCCCCTCCCGGCCCCCCAGCTACCCGGACTGGTACATCAGGGCCTCCAGGCAGAGCAGTTCCTTTGTGGCCCGTAAGTAACATGTAACATCTCTCAGCCCGATCTCAGACGGGCCACATTCTTCCGTTTTGAACTGTAATAGCTTTGCTACAATCCAGTGAGTTTGGGGCGGCAGGTGCGTTCTCTCCTATGCGGGTGAATTTACACTGTTGAGGAGTGTGGACGGAGAAGGCAGGAAACTGGCCCAAACAGTCTCAGTGTAGAAAGGACACATGGAAGGCTTACTTGTTTTCTCCCTGTTATTTTTTTTTATGTTTATTTATTTATTTATTCTTGAGAGTTAGAGCGAGAGAGAGCAGGGGAGGGGCAGAGAGTGAGGGAGACAGAATCCCAAGTGGGCTCGGTGCTCTCAGCGCAGGGCTCAAACTCACCAGCCATGAGATGGTGACCTGAGCCGAAATCAAGAGTCAGATGCTCAACTAGTTGAGCCACCCGGGCGCCCCTCTTCCCCGTCCCTTTTCGCACTCTCCTGCTTAGTGCCTGCAGCTCACCACGGCAGTGCTAATTTGAGGCAGGTGTTTAGGATAACCGTGGTTAGTAGCACCAGCCTGAAAATTAGCGACGGAGCACCGTCTAGTGCCTAGATCAGCAGCTCAGGGGGGCCGGGCAGAGTGGGCTTGCTCATCACTCGGCTGACTCATGGTTCAACCCAAGTAATCCCCTGGGCCATCTCTCTCTCCTTTCGTTTCCTCCGCTGGTACCAGCCAGGTATTTCCCCGGGGCCACAGGAGAGTGACCAACCAAGAGGCTCCTGCTTGCCCCTAGACCCTACGTGAAGCCGTGCGGAAGTTCATTAGATTTTCGAAAGCACTGGAAATTAGGAGACACCGATTCTGAAGGCAGCGAATGTGAAGGAATGGAATACACCCTCTTGTGCTCTTTCCTACCGCCTTCTCAGTGTTTGTGAAACACTGGGTTCAGGTTTCCGGGCTGTTTTTGCTATCATTTGAGTAACTTTCCACTTTTCCTATTGAGAACCAATATAGCTGTGGTTTTGTTTTGTTTTTCCCCAAACCTGTACCCACTGGGATCACAGGCCATCCTGCCCTGCTCCTTTCTCTCTAGTGCTGCCTCAACTCAACCTTGAAAAGTCTCACTGCCGTGAATAAAGACCCGAAAGGGCCACTATACAGAGCAGATACCTGCCAGAAGTCTTTTCTTTCACTTTAACTTAGCAGAGTGAGCACAGCAGTCAGGCTGCCAGGGGTTGTCGGCAGCTCAGCTCTAACTTGTCCCCCATCCAAGACCCAGGCTAACACAATAATAATAATAGATTTCTGCCAGATACGTGTATTCGCAAAGCACTTTACAGTGCTTATGTAAACACATAGCGCTGTCATAAATATAATCCCAGGGGATCTTTCCATTATGAGTAAATCCAGCATTTTTGTCTCGCCAGCCTTGGTCCTGGGTGTTAACTGTTTTCTTCTGTACAAATTCAGAATTTTTCTGGAATCATCTGGGGGAGGTACGCTAGGGTAGTATATTATTATGGAGGCAGAATTCATTCAGGCTGCTGTTAAGCCACCAGGTGACCTTAGCTATTTATTTAGCCTTTGTGAGCTCCGGGGGTGAGGATGGAATCAAATACACCTGTAAAGCATCTGGCATACAGTATTAAATAAATACGAATTGTTCCCCTTAATAAAACATTAACATAATCAATTGTGAATCTTTGGCTCAATTATATTTCTATTACTCTGTAATCATGTGCATAAAATTGTTCCCAGTTCTAACCTATTTTTCTAGTAGGGGTTATTCATCATGAGTTGTCATAAATTTTTCTTGAGAGTCGCCTACACGAACCGAGGGAGTTCAAAGGCATTGAGTGCAAAGAATTTGGAGGAGGGGTCACGGGAGGACCTACAAAAGTCTGGAGCCCTGAGAAATGGCGCTAGTACATTTCAGGAGACATGCGAGCTGGTGGAATGTTTCCGGGGCTATCCGCTTACAGAGTCGCCTCTGCGAATGTCCCGAGCCCACATTGAACGGCAGCAAGTATCTTGATTGACGGATCTATCTAGACAATGCTGTTGGCTGTGTGTGTACATCTGTATAGTTAAGAAGTCAGGGCTCCCATTGGTAAAACTGACATTTTTATCACAGCTCGAGATATACTTTATAGACCATAAACCTGAACCCTTTTCAGGTGTGCAGTTTGTTGGGTCTTTTTTGGTGTGGTCACAGGGCTGTGCAGCCATCATCCCCAGATAATCTTAGAGCATTTTTGTCTCCGAGAAAGGAAACCCTGTATCCCTTAGCAGGCACTCATCTCCCCACCCCACCCCTGGCAGCCACTCATCTACTTCCTGTCTCTGAGGCTTTGCCTCTTCTGGGTGTACCATTTAAACGGACTCACCTAACGGGCGTGGTCTTCTGTGACTAGCTTCTTTTAGCTCGCGTAAGGTTTTCAAAGTTCATAAAATTAGCATTTGTCTTAATGTTAGAATGCAAGGCTGAGTTAAAAACACATATCCACTGGGGAATCTGGGGAGGCTCAATTGGTCGAGCGCCAGACTTCGGCTCAGGTCATGATTTTGGGGTTCCTGAGTTCGAGGCTCCCATTGGGCTCTCTGTGTTCAACGCACACCCGGCTTCAGATCCTCTGTCCCTGTGTCTCTCTGCCCCTCCCCCTCTCGCGCGTGGGCTCGCTCTCTCTTTCCCTCTCTCTCTCTCTCTCTCTTTCAAAAATTAAAATTAAAATTGGGGCACCTGGGCGGCTCAGTCAGGTAAGCATGTGACTCTTGGTTTCAGCTCAGGTCATGATCTCACAGTTCGTGGGTTCGAGCCCTGACTCAGGCTCTGCGCTGTCAGTCTACTTAGGATTATCTCTTTCCCTCTTTCTCTGCCCCTCTCCCTCTCATGCTGGCCTGTCTCTCTCAAAATAAATAAATAAATTTTTTTAAAAAATTAAAATTAAAATGTGTATCTAGGTACCCCCCCAACGCCTGGCCTGTTGCCTGCCATCTAATTTTCTCTTCTTTCTTTAGAGGGGTGCGGGAGGAAGTTAATACGCTTTTATTGAGATACATGGGCATACAGTAAAGTCCTAGTCTTAACTGTACAGCTTGACTACAATCATATGACCATCATCCAGATGAAAATACAGACTGTTAGAATCGGCCCAGAAGCCGCTCCTGCACCCCCTTCCCAGTCATTACCTCCACTACCACAGGTACGTCCTGACTGTGTTTCGTTTTACTTCCCTGACTTTGTTTCCCTGCGCGCCCACTCGGACATAGCCTGCCGTCTCGTAGCCTCTATCGCATTCTCGTTTCCAAAACAGACGTTTCCCCAGCGCTCGGGGCCTCGGCCACGGAATTCATCACTGCTGGTTCTCCTGGGAAACGAGGCAGCACAAAACCTCTGGGGAGCCCCATGTTGTGCACCCCGCGTCCTGGATCTTCTGGGCCAGGCGAACCCCGGCCTCCGGCCTCCTCCTTGCCTTAGGCTCCTGCTTTCCTTCCAAGCCCTGTTGCTCCCTCCGCAGGGGGCGCCCCGTCCGGTCCACAGCGTGGCCCACGCTGAGCTCCAACGGGAAGTCTTTTGAGGGGAAAGCCCCGGTTTGTGACGATTTGTGACGGAGGCACCCCCGCCACCGCCGTTAGACTGGCCTGCGGTGCGGCCCGCTGGTTTCTACCCCGCTCCTCGCATATTCCTCGCCTGCAGTGCCGTGCCTTGGCTTCCCTGCAGAAGTAAAAAAAAAAAAAAAAATCTTTCATTCAGGAAATTAAGTTTTCATTTGAAATTCACTTTATGGTCTTTGAAAAACTTCAGTTTTTGCGTGGTCCAGAGCTATAGGTTAGCATTAGCATTTAAATAGAGGTATTAAAGGCGCTCCAAGACCTTCGTCGCGTAAGATGCCCTTTCCGGGAGGTTTTTCCAATCTGATACTTTTTTCTTCCTACAAAAAGAATGCAAATGCTATATATATTTTCCCCATCAAACACCCTTTCCTTTATTTATAGACTTAGGAGAACGGCATTGTTGGACAGTCTGGAATTAGTCTTTTTGTATGGAAAGGGCCAGTTTAAAAAAAAAAAAAATGCTATCCTGCCCCCCAGTGCCGGATTTTCTCTGCTGACTCTCAGAATGAATTTCCCTGCGGTTAATTATATCCCGTTACACCTCCCGTCCCTCCACGCCCCCTCCCCAGACTCAAATCCCGCTCCTCAACAAAGAATGTGGCGTAAATTCTTGCAAGGCAATGTGATGCTCTCGGTTACCGGTGCTCCGGGAATCCCCGTAACTGTAGCCAGGAATCCCGGGGACCAGGCTCTCAGTCCAAGAAGACTGGTGACCGTGTTCGCAGATGCTCTCTTTCTCTGCCAGGTTAAGGTTATCAAGTCTGCGGTGTGTGGCTGTCAAGAGATTAAACAAGGCGATGGTCGTGCTCCTAATTTATAATTTTATCCATAATTACATACACCTTAGTCCTCCCTGCCTCATTTTCCCAACAGCCCAGTGGAGGAGTAGGGATAGAAGGTACCTTTCCAGTGAAGGGTGTCCCTCTTCCCTCCTCTCTCCCTGCTGCCACCTGCCCTTTCCTCTCTGCCTCTTCTCGGTCCCTCTGAGTGTGTCCTAACAGTTCCACGCCAGTGTTGACCTGGATGGAAGGCACCAGAGGTGACAGCCGGGATGTGTTTTTCTCCTGAGGTGCTGGCATCTATCTCTCTTTGAGGTTGATTTTATTCACGACAAGCTTGGGGATGTGGTGAGGACACCTGGAAGATTGATAGGGTCTGATGAGGAGAAAATGAGCCAACCAGGGAGAAGCTGGGTAATCCCAGTCGGAAGGTTCCCTCACTGCTCAGAGTGTCCGTCCTGTGCCCTGCAGCCAGAGAGGTCCTTCTAAAACCCAGCTGTCCTCGCGTCTGACTTGTTTCTCGGACCCTCTGCCTTCAGATTCTTTCCCATCAGCCACAGCGCTGGGTCCCAGGTGCCAGCGTATAAACCAAGCCAAACTGCCCTCATCTTGGGGAAAATTAGAGAAATAATGACAACCTAGTGAGTTTCTTATCTAAGAAAACATCTTTTGTTCGGAAATAATTACCTTTCTACTTGAGGAGTATTAAAATGCCTTCTTTTATTAAATCGTGGTAATAATGGGTCTTTGTGTTTTATCTTAACAACGTAGGCAAGATGAAAGCTTAGCAGGTGCGTCAGTCTCACCTTCGCGCCCTCGTTCCACCTGCCCATGAAGGTCCAGGGTCTCCGGCGTGACACCCGGGGTCTGTTTTGTTTTGGCCACGGCGTACCTGGCTGACCTCTGGCCCTTCCCTCCCCTCCGGACACCCCTGGCACTCCAATGAGGAATAAACCATTTATAGCCCCTTCCTCTCAAATATCATATTTCTCCTCCTTTGCTACCCATTCCCCGCATTCCGTTGCCTTTGCTTGTGGAGCACTTCCGTTCCCTCATGTTTGCCTCAGCCCCGATGTCACCTCCCAACAGCCTCCTCTGACGGCTCTAAGAAGGATACGGTCCCTCCGACTGTGATCTTAGGAAGTCTCATTTGTACCTTTATTATACCCGCTGTCACACTGCTATGATCACATGGCTACCGTCCCCTCCGGAGAGCGGAGTTTTACTCATTTCTGCAGCCCTAGTACCTATTATATACTACCTGATGCGTAATTGATACTTAAATGTTTGGTGAGCAAATAAACAAAGAATGATTTTGAAAGGTACTGCATAAGCACTGAGGATCTACGGAGAGTCATAAGACATAGTCTTTGTCATCAGGAAGCCTGCGTTCCGGGAGAAGATAATAAATACATATTGTGGTACATCCGAACAATTGAATCCCCTGTAGTCATTAAGAAGAATGAGGCAGGTCGATACGTACTGAAGTGGAACCGTCTCCGAGATGTATTGTGAAGTGGGAGAAGCCGGGTGCAGAAGAGCATGTAAACACCATTTCTCTTTAAATATATGGGCACGCGCGGGTGTGCGCGCGCGCGCGCGCACACACACACACACAGAGCTATGCTTGTGTGTGCATAAAACGTATTTGGAAGGAACCCTGGAAACTCGTAACAGCGACTGTTTCCAGGAAAGGAAATGGTGGGTGGCTAGGAGACAGGAGTAGAAAAAAGACGTTGCACTGTATGCTTTTTCATACGTCTTATTTTGCTTGTTAAACAAGCACTTATATGTTCCATGCCGGACACTGGTTTAAGCACTTTGCAAGTATTAGCTCATTTAATCCTCCCAACACTCTATGTGGGGGATGCTATCATATCCTCATGTAAAACCCCTCATGTAACTTTTTTTGTTATATCCCCAGTTCTTAAAGAATCTTACTAACCTCTTTTAAAAACAAATACTATGCTCTGGATGACACGTGTTAAATGGGTGACCCGTGCAGTAACAGAGAAGGCAGAAATTGTTCAGGAGAGCTTCATAGAGGATAGAGATTTCATCAGTCTTGAGGGTTATTTAGACTTTAGATACACAAGCCCTGTGCCCAAAAATATAAAGTGTGCTCTAGGGATATCAAATAGCTCAGTTTGGCTTAAATAGAAGGTTGATGCAGAGGGGGAAATGGGAGAAACAGTTTCATAGGGACCAAATCTATAAAGAACCCTGGCTGTCAGTGTTAGAAGTTTGGACTTGATCCTCTTGACGCCAGTGAATGCACATGAGTTTTTTGGTTTGGGTTTTGTTTGTTTTTGTTTTTGTTTTTGTTTATACAGAATAGTAATCTGATCTAGTTGGAGCCCGAGAAGGTTAGTCTGGGAGGAGTGAGTAAGCGTGACAGACTCCAGCAGGAGACGGTTGTTGTAACCTATTGAGAAGAGACTCAGATCTGCGATCACATCCCTGGAAATAAGCAGGGAACATAAAAGATGTTACCCTCATAGACCTGGCGATGCTCAGACAAGAGTCAAAAGTGACCCTGATATTTTGAGGTTTTGCAAACTTTGGAAGTTAGGCACCTGATAAGGGCATCTAGCAGAAACGTCTGGAAACCCGTGAAGACGAAGCTTTGATCTGTTGAGAGACCAGATCTTGAGAAAGCACGTCTCATGCACAGATAAGAGTTTTGGAAGCCGAGAGAAGAAGGAAAGGCCAAGGCCTGTCTGGGAGGAGAGCCCACAGTGAACAGCCAGAAGAGGAGCCCAGAAAGAAATGGAAGGACCTGAGGAGGCTGGGAAAGGACCTCGTGATGTGGCTCAAAGGGGGTTGAATTCAGAAAGGAAGACCATCCAGGGGAAGAGGGCTAAGGAGAAGCCGCTCTGTTTCTCTACTAGGCTGTCACTGGGGACTTTTAAAACGTGGTTTCAGAAAATGAGGCTTTAGAAGGAGAGACAGTGAATACAAATGATGCGATCCAGAATTTTAACAACGAAAAGGAGAAAAGAAACAAGATAGAGAGAGGGAAGAGGATTGCCCGAAGGGCTCGGGGTTTGTCGTTTGCAGGTGTTTTTTTTTTTTTTTTTTTCCAAGACAGGAGACACAGAAGGATGTTTGAAGGCAGACAAAAAAGAACCAAGGAAAGGAGCAGATAGTGGATACAGGCGTTCAGAACAAAACAAAACCCTAGCAAGGTCCTCAAGGCGTTGGGATCAAAGGCATAGGAATCATCTTAGAAAAAGAAAGAAAAGGAATCCCTCTTCTGAGGCGTGAGGGAAGGATTGGTAAAAAAGAAAAAAAAAAGGCATTTCAGTGTGGAGAATATACTATATCGTACAATCATGAAGATCCAAAGACATAACGTCCACAGGGCCAGTGCAGAGTACATAGTAAGCATTCAGTAAACGTTAGCTATGGATTGTTACTGGTTTTACATGGCAGGTGCCCTAGTCTGTCATTTGATGTAGTCCTCAAGCTTAACCTGTGATGTTATATTATCCCCCGCCTCCCCCCCGTAGTGTATAAATGAAGAAGCTGAAGTGCAGCCAGACCAGGACGTGTCCAAGGTCCTGCGCGTTCTGTAAAAGTCGTGGGATTTGTGTCTGATTCCACCCGTTGGGAATGAAAGTTGGGAGGATGATGCATCCTTAGCCAGAAATGGGTCTCTTCCCTCTGCCCTCCCCTTTCTCATTTGCCACGAGTTGTCCCACACAGAGATGCACCGTGTCTCCCTCTGGGAGCTGCGGCCAAAGACCCCTCTGCCTTTTGCACGGAGCAACTGTTTTATCCATCCCCCCCCACCCCTCCTGGTGTCAAAGAATCGCGGACTGCTTTTTACTTCATGCTTCAGCTCTGTCGGTTTTCTCATTCATTCATTCATTCATTCCCGCTTACTCATCACCCACTAGCTGCCTTGTCCTCGGGCCGCGGGGTAACGCCGAGTGAGACAGCATCCAACCCAGTGTTCCAGGAGGGGCGGCAGACCTTTAGGAAGTACTTACACAACACTCACTCTGTTCCAGCCACTGTTCGTCATTTGATCCTTGTAACAAGCCCGTATTACTCTTTCCTTTCTCAGATGAAGAAAAGACGTCACAGAGAGATTCGTAAATTGCCCAAGGGCACTTACATAGTAAGAGACGGAACTCGGATTCATGCCTAGGTCCACGGCTCCTGAGTCCCCGATCTTAACCACTATAAGATGCTACATCTGTAACTTCATATGTACATACATTTAAAAAATACATATAAAATAGGGGCGCCTGAGTGGCTCAGTCAGTTGAACATCCGACTTTGGCTCAGGTCACGATGTCACGGCTCGTGGGTTTGAGCCCCACATCGGGCTGGCTGCTGTCAGCACAGAGCCCACCTCAGATCTTCTGTCCCCCTCTCTCTCTGCCCCTCTCCTGCTTCTCTCTCTCTCTCTCTCAAAAATAAATAAATCTTTTTTTAAAAAGTAAAATTAAAAAAAAATCTTTCCCCAGAAAACATTTTTAATATATGTTTATGTTTGGATGGAGATGAATGCCAAACAGAAAAGTGAAGGTCACGAAAAGGACAAGGGTTGATGAGGATGAGGCGGGTATCGTTCCAGATAAGGTGGTCAGAGAAAACCTCACTTATCGATAAGCTGACATCGGAGCAAAAATTGGACCGGATTTCTTTTAATCCTCTGTTTTCCTCCAACCTTCTGTCCCTCTAATCCCATCCGATGCTCTTTTCTGATTTTCTTTCAATTGGCTTAGGGTCTAAAGCAATACAGAACTATGGAGTACAACAGAGGCAGGGATTGGTGTCACCTCCTTGCCCGATAACTGGTCCTTTTTTTTTTTTTAAGCAGGAAGTAAGAATATTCTTCAGTTCCATGCCCCTACCCTCCCCACCGACACACACACCATTTTTACCAGTGCTCTTCGAACTATGGACTCTAGAAGGTTAGAATTTCTTCCAGATATATTCACTTGGGTTTTTCTACCACGAACCTCGTTTCATTCATTTTCTGCCCATAATTCTTCATTCTCTGGAGTCCTTTACATTATTTCTCGTTCCTTGCTGCCGTTCACGGCCCTTCCCCATCGAGGAACATTTGCCTTTGCAGGCACTGTGTATGCGCTCGCACGTTAATTAAGGTATTAAGTAAGATCAGTTATAAGCCAGGATCCTTAGCATTCGCTGGATGCGTTCTCTCTGAATCTGTTGATTTGCCTTGATCGTTACCCTTTGTTTGTTTTTCAGCCCGTGTCCTATCAGGGGTAGTCGTTCAAAATAAATTCATTTTGCTGGTTTATATTTTTTTAGAGGCGCTGTATAAAATGGTTCGCTGACGTCCAAATATATACCAGCCACAGTGGTCTTTTCATCCGCCAAATACACGCGGCTAACCCAAAGCCATTCATCAAGCGTGTCAGAGTATGTGGGTCTTTAATTAAACCCTGCTGGATATTGTACATATTTCCATTAGCTCTTTCTGATTTAGTCTATTATTTTTCTAATTGACATCAGTTCGAAGTCACGTGTTCTCGAATCTCAGGTGGCCCGTTTTGTAGCTTGGGTTTATTTAGGTTTTCTCGCTTCTGTAAATAACCTGCGGGTTTAGTAAAGACGCCCTGGAGTCTTTGCCACTGGGACCTGCTGATTTGCATATGCTCGTGCTTTTCAAATAATCTGCCGATATTTTTGTTCCTCTGCCAAACCCATTTTTCTTTCCGGCCCTTTAGCCCTCTAAGATACGGTTTTTTTTTTTTTTTTTTTGTCTCAGCCAAGTAGACAAGTCCCCTGTAACAGTATCAAGAAGTGTATCAGGGTCCCTAACTAAGACCGAAAAATCATGAGTCAGGGTCTGAGTGACTCAGATAACTGATGGCTGAACAGCAGTCCTGGTATGGAAGCCCCCCAGCAGGGGTAATGGCTGGCAGCAAACTATCCATTCAGCCTCCCCCAGACCTTGTCTAAACACACTCGGGACGTAGCTGGCTGGGGGCAGAGTCAATGGCTAAAGAATCGAACTGACACCTACCGGAACGAATCCCTTACCTTGGCCTCGTTGGCTAATACTCTAATGGCAAGCTCTTCCATCGGGGTCTTGTAGTCCAGGCCTATCCCCACTGACCTTTCTCCCCAGACACTTCCAGGTACAGAAGGCTCTCCATGTTATAGATGCAGAAACCTGACACCTGCTACCCCTTCACGTCTCCATCCCATCACTAACGGGGCATCACTTGGCTTCTATACCTTCTCTAGGGCCCCCCAATTCTTCTTTCCCACGTTCTGAGAGAGAGGAGCAGAATGGGAAGGCTGCCTGGCAAGTCCATATTTATTTTACTTTAAAATATTTACCTAGGGATGCCTGGGTCGCTTAGTCGGATAAGCATCCAACTCTTGATTTTGGCTCAGGACATGATCTCATGGTTCATGGGTTCAAGTCCCAAGTCAGGCTTTGTGCTGATAGTGCAGAGTCTACTTGGGATTCTCTCTCTCTCTCCCCCTCTCTCACACACACACACACACACACACGCACTCTAAATAAATAAATAAATGAATAAATAAATAAATAAATAAATAAATACATGAATAAATAGGGGCGCCTGGGTGGCTCAGTCGGTTGAGCGTCCGACTTCAGCGGTCCGTGGGGTCAAGCCCCGCATCAGGCTCTGTGAGGACAGTTCAGAGCCTGGAGCCTGCTTCGGATTCTGTGTCTCCCTCTCTCTCTGCCCCTTCCCCACTCATGCTCTGTCTCTCTCTGTCTCAAAAATAAACATTAAAAAAAAAAATTTAAAAATAAATAAATAAATAAATAAAATTTTAAAAAGAAAACAAAATATTTACCTTGTGTCTTAAAAAACCTTTGATCTGTGTCCAGATTGTATTCTTTTTATCATTTTTTAAATGTTTATTTTTTGAGAGAGAGACAGAGCGTGAGCAGGGGAGGGGCAGAGAGAGGGGGAGACGCAGAATCCAAAGCAGGCTCCAGGCTCTGAGCTGTCAGCACAGAGCCCGACGTGGGGCTCGAACCCACGAACCGTGAGATCAGGACTTGAGCCGAAGTCCGACGCTTAACTGACTGAGCCACCCAGGCACCCCGGATTATGTTTTTTTAAGTACATATAGGGGTGCCTGGGTGGCTCAATCGGTTAAGCGGCTGACTTCAGCTCAGGTCCTGATCTCACGGTCTGTGAGTTTGAGTCCTGCATCAGGCTCTGTGCTAATGGCTCAGAGCCTGGAGCCTGCTTCCAGATTCTGCATCAACCTCTCTCTCTGCCCTTCCCCTGCTTACGCTCTGTCTCCATGTCTCTCAAAAATAAATAAACGTTAAAAAAATAAATAATAAAGTGCGATAAAAGAAACTTCTTGAAGCCAAGGACTATACCTATGTAACTTTCTCTCTGTTACACAGTAGTCCCCCTTATCTGCAAGGAATATGTTCTAAGACCCTGCCATGAAGGCCTGAATCCACAGACAGCACTACCCGATATGTATATACTATGTTTTTCCTGTACGTAGTCCCTATGGCAAAGTTTAATTGTCGACTGGGCACAGTAAGAGAGTAACAACAGTAACTAATAATAAACAGAACGATTATACCAGTACACCGTAATAAAAGTTTTGTGAATGTGGTCACAGAATATCATGTACAGTGACTCATTCTTCTTGTGATGATGGGAGAAGATGAAATGCCTACGTGATGAGAGGAAGTGAGGTGAACGACACAGGCGTTGTGACCTAGCATTAGGCCGCTGTGGACGCCACATCAGGAGGAGAGCCATCTGCTTCCGGACTGCGGTTGACCAGGGTCACTGCAACCGCAGAAAGCGAAACCGTGGATAAGGGGACACACCTGTATTCACTTCTAAGATGTTATGAGAGCTTCCTAACTATTAGTGATAATAATACTAGATTTTCCTTTGAAGAAATCCTTTGCATTATTTATTGAAAAGTTGATAATTGCTTATAACTGAAAAAGCCAGAGGGCCTCCGAATGATTTTTATTCTGCATGTGTCAGCAGCCGTTTCCTGGATTGCTGATCCGGGAAGTATAAATAATATACACTTTAAGAGTCTCGTGCTAATTGGTAAACAGTATGTGGCGTGGAGGCCACCAAAGCACAGAATGCTGTCGTCTTTTCTCAACCTCTGATGGTCGATAAATTATTTTTTCAAATTGAAAAAACCCTCTAAAGTGATATTCGGCACAGCATAGCTCTCCTTAACCTGGATTCACCTCTTGATAATCAAAAGAACGTTTACAGGAGCCTGAGACAAACACAATTATGAAAGTAAAATGAAGGACCTAAATAAAAAATCACGGAACAAGAGGGTAATTCTATTCACTCTTTCATATTTCATTATTTGATAACATCAGAAGATGAATCCATCAGAATTGCCTTGGCAAGTGCAAACAGAAATGGGCTTGATCAATATTTATTAAAACCTTCAAAATGGGAGAAGGAGTTGAGCAGACTTCTTAATGGGCTGAATAAGTATTCACACAAATGGGGTTTGACCGCAGGCAGTGCCAGACCAAAGAGACACAGTTTTAATTGTACCGAATTTAAAATGCTGATCTTCCTCCGGCCCTGCCGTAGAAAACTTAATTTAAAAAATTATCTGATGGAGCAGAGAGTGACATATGAATCTTAAGTCGTAGAGGAGGAAATTTCAGCCAGAGAGATGATGAATTCGGAAGGTGTTCGAAGGTGGGGAGCAAAATTCCTTAGCTGAGGGAGCGAGAAGAAATCTTCCTCCCGTCTCAGTGACTATCACGGAGCTTGGGAGAGAGTCATGGCGTTGAAAGTGATGGGTCGCAGAGGAATCCCTTTGTTCTGAATGGTTGTGTTTTCCGAGGAGGAATAAAGCATGCGACCGCCATCAAGAATCTGAGACTACGTTCCTGAATAGAAGGAACACGGCCAACTTTAGCTTTTAACATCTCCTCCGGAGAGACGCCTCCCCCCCACCCCCCGGCACTACCGAAGCACGGCGGTTATCAGATCCAGGCCAATAGGCGACTGCCGTCGACGTGTGGGGCTGTTGATGAAGGCAGTGATGTGTGTACGAAGAAAACGTAGGTAGATGACCGATCGACGAAGCCGGTGCAAACCTTAGCACAGCAGGCTCCCAGGGTCTCCCGGCCTCCTGAATGATTTTCTACTGCCACCAGCTGAGGGAATTTCTACACTGTCCTTTCTAGGGACCATACTTCTCCTGGGATGCCCCGATCAGGACAAAACCCTGAACACCATCCATTGTAAAGAATGTTTAAAAAAACAAACAAACAAACAAAAAACCTATCCCTAGAGAACGTAAATCGAATTCTGCCACTAACTCTCCAGAAATTATTTAGCTTTTCCCTACCTGAGTTTTCTCATGCCCGAGGTGGAAATAACTTCGCCTATTTCAAATTAGAATTTTCAATCATGTCGGTAATAAACTCTAAGCTCCTTTGAAGGGGAAGACAAATGAGAGCAATTATATTATATTTTTGAATAAACTAATTTATTCTTCTGACACACAGGATTACCATCCATTTTATTATTGGTCTGGAAAGTACACATCGGAGCCAAGTTTACGCTCGTTCCGAATGCTTCCGAATCAGTCACTTGCTGCATCTTGCCTCCCGCGGCTTAGGGACAATCAGCATCAGCTAATTCTGATGGAAGCGTGTGATTTTAAAGGCCCGAGCAGAGGACGCTGGAAAGGTTTTCAAATCCAAAACTGCTTATATAGCGTCGGCTCTACCCTCTTTGTTTTCCATCTGGGAAGCAAAGGTCCAGAGAGCCAATGGCATTTGCCCCAGGTCACACAGCTCCTTCGAGAGGAATGAAAGACTGAACCAGAACCCGAGCTTAGTTGACCTCTTGAGTATTTACTTCTCTAGGTCTTTCCTCTGTAACTAGCTCTTAATTATTTGTGGGATGATTATCCAGTTTATGGATTATTCAGTTCCTTTCCTTTCTCTTTTTCCATTCCCCTGCCTCTTACCATGTGTGCCATTAAGTGAACAGAGAAAACAGGAGTTGAATGTTTTACCCAACAATTTAGTGACCCATCTACTACTGGGTGTTTTTTTTTTTATTAAAGTTCTCAAAATGCTGCATTTCTTGCCTAAAAAGAATTGAGGGAGGGAGGCTACTGTCGATACTAAGTTCTCTTCAGGTAAAAGTTTCCTCCTTCAAACCTTATATTTAAGAAGTCAGCTTCAGAGCCTAATTCTCCTGTTGACATCAACACGATCATTCTCTCTGGAAGGACTAGAGGAGAAAGTCTTCACGACGAAATTTCTTAATTCTCCCTCTTCTTCCAGGAAGTCATGAATCAGAAGGGCAGCCAGCTTAGGGGAGGAAAGGTCGCCTGGTCCATTTCCTGCTTGGAGGGGCGAAACGCGAGACGTAGAGACGGGTGACAAAATGAAAAAGCCAAAACTCCTTTCTGTAACTCTTGAATGCCGACCCGACGACACAACTTCGTTATTTGTTTTAGAGCGCCGAATTCCCAGATCAAATCCGTTATTCAGATATATCTACGGGGGCGCCTGGGTGGCTCAGTCGGTTAAGTATCCAGCTCTTGATATTGGCTCAGGTTATGATCTCAGGAAGCATCGGATCGAGTCTCGCATCCAGCACCACGCTGACAGCACAGAGCCTGCTTGGGGTTCTCTCTGTCCTCTCTCTCTGCCCCTGCCCCGCTCATACACGTGCACTCTCTCTCTCTCTCCCTCAAAACAAGTAAACTTAAAAAAAAAAAAACAAATATAACTTCAAAGTTTGCAAATGAATTTTGAATCGCTGCAATACTGGCTGCTTCCATTACAAGGAAAGGCAGAAGAGTTGAGTAAGTATGTGAATTTTATTTAGTTCATATTACTTAAATCATGACTAAAATTCGCTATACAGGTATTCTTTGCAGTTAGTACTTTTGCTTTTTAGTTTCCAATATTTCCATATTATGATGGGTTTGCAGTGAGTACAGGGTTCAAAGTCCTTGGTTTTGAGGCCATAGACAAATCAGTCATACTTACTCTAGCTCTGTGTCTTCATCCGTGCGGTGTGGGTGATTGCAGCACCTACTGTAAAGGGTTGAATATGCCTTGAAAAGCTAGATATTATTATTGATATTACCTCAGTTGAGAGACAGATTCTAACACCCGGCATGAGACATAGCTGTGTATCCATGACAAATACAGTTTTCGTTGAGGGATTTAGCACTCCGAACCCCACCCGGTAAAGGGAGGCAGATGGCAGAGCTCTCCCCCAGGACTGGCAGCCCCCAGTCAGCACCTTCTTCCCACCCCCACCCCCAGGCTTTGTGGACCACCCACGGTTGCAAGAATGACAGTTGCTATGTGGGAATGACTGGTTTTATTGGGACTTTCTTCCCCCAGTTTACATAGACCAGAGCCGAGACTTGTTTGCCAGAGCTTTGAGAGAGGCGGTGATAACTTTGATGTGAGTATGGCAAAGTGGGAGGTAGAACCTCCCAGGGGTGAGACTACAATGCTCCTTGCTTCTTGTTTATGGAAATTTCCGAAGAGCTCTTAAATAAGAAAAGCATTCATACTCAGAATGTACAAAGATATCAATACGGTTTGGTTACACATATGTTTAGACCTATGTGCACTAAAAACCAGGAAGTCGGTGAAAAATGGTTTCACTTCATGGATATTAAAAGAATATGAGGCAACCAATGGAATGGGAAAAGATCATCGCAAATGACCTATCGGATAAAGGACTAATATCTAAAATCTATAAAGAACTTACCAAACTCCACATCCGAAAAACAAACAACCCAGTGAAGAAATGGGCGGAAGATATGAATAGACACTTCTCCAAAGAGGACATTCAGATGGCCAACAGACACATGAAACGATGCTCAATGTCACTCATCATCAGGGAAATACAAATCAAAACCACACTGCGATACCACCTCACACCAGTCAGAGTGG